>JAHZNB010005901.1:0-10897 GCA_027744295.1 Callyntrura guangdongensis
AAAAATTTTCAATCCCTTGACCCAGTAGGGTCAGTTTTGTCTAAAAAAGTCTTAATGACTAAGCTAATATACCTCAATCCATGGGAATTTTTAGATTTTACGTACAAAAATTTACAATTCTCATCCAATTGGGCTCAAATTTGGTACAGGTGTGCAAAAAATACGATACCCAAAGTGTAGGTCATGATTGTCCATTTTTAGACCCGATAGGGTCAGTTCTTATTTCGATGAAAAAGTGTTTTTTTTTGCAATTACGCTTGCATTTCTTGACCGATTGCTACCAAATTTGGTACACTCATGCAGACCCTGTCTAGGCATGTTTTAGTCGAGATTTGGGCGAAAAATTTCATTCTCATGACCCTGTAGGTTCAGTTTTGTCCAAAATTTTTTTAATACTTGAGCTAACATCTCATTCCCATGGAATTTTAACGTACAAAAATCTACATTTCTTATCCGATTGGGGTAAAATTTGGTACAGGTGTCCTACACCTACACAAAATACGATGGCCAAAGTGTGGGTCATGCACGACGATTTTTAGACACGATAGGGTCAGTTCTTATTTCGAAGAAAAAAGTGGTTTTTTCGCAATTACGCTTTCATTTCTTGACCGATTGCTACCAAATTTGGTACACTCATGCAGACCCTGTCTGGGCATGTTGTAGTCGAGGTTTGGCGAAAAAATTTATTCCCTTTGACCCAGTAGGGTCTGTTTTGTCGAAAAAGCCTTAAAATCTAACCAAAGAATCTAACTTTTAACGTACAAAAATCTACATTTCTTATCCGATTGGGCTGAAAATTGGTACAGGTGTCCCACACCCACTACAAATACGATAGCCAAAGTGTGGGTCATGAGCGAACTTTTTTGGACGCGATAAGGTCAGTTCTTATTTCGAGGAAAAAGTGGTTTTTCGCAATTACGCTTTCATTTCTTGACCGATTGCTACCATATTTGGTACCCTTATGTAGACCCTGTCTGGGCATGTCTTAGTCGAGGTTTGGGCGAAAAATTTCATTCCCATGACCCTGTAGGGTCAGTTTTGTCCAAACAATTCTTAATACTTGAGCTAACATCTCATTCCCATGGAATTTTAACGTACAAAAATCTACATTTCTTATCCGATTGGGGCTGAAATTTGGTACAGGTGTCCCACACCTACCAAAAATACAATAGCCAATGTGTGGGCATGGTATAGTCGAGGTTTTCGGGATGGAAGTTCATATTCTTGACCCAGTAGGGTCACCTTTGTCGAAGTAACGGCCAAGAAGACCATTTTCAGACCCGACAGGGTCTGACAATGGTCCACATGTTATTTATCCCAACCTTTGTCTCAAAACTTTGCTTTTCGAGAACGGGTCTTATTAGCTAGTTCTCTATAAACCTAAAATAATACACAATATTTTAATTTTTAAATTGGCTGATATGTAATTTCATTAACTAAATCGGTTTTAAAACAGGCAACCTGAAACCAACATAATGCAAAAATAATTAATACATAATGGTAGTTTGTCATATTAGAACAATCATGCTTTAATATAAACATGTACCTGCATCTTACACGCGCTGTGGGTGTGTCGCATTAGGAAATGTTAGGTACTCCTATAAATTGTGTTGTTAAAGACATACACACCCGGACAGTCGAAAATTGCCCTCGACAACCGTTGAAGTCCATGTGACCAGCGACTGAGTTGTAATCGAACCGAACTAATCAAACAAAAAATAAAGTTACACCAGCTTTATATTATAAAGCAACTGTTTATTACACATGAAATCAGTCGTAATTTGTAAAGAAAGAAGGAGGACAGAAGTGTTTATTTTCTTGTTTTCATTTATAAATCCTGACTATTTTAATTATTAGAAATGTGTCATTCATGTCATGTGTCATGTCAAGAGGATATTTCAATCGGATTACCACAAAATAACCAGCCTAATGTGCTAAAGTATTTCAAATCTGCAGCTTTAGCTTACCCAGCAACTACTCACTTCCAAGAAATACCACACAAGTTTTGAATTTTCAATTAATGTAACAATGTTTCATAGGCGCTGCTTTTAAGATTTTTGTTTTGTTTTTGAATGTAATAACAAAGAAAGACAAGGAACCTCTGAATAGAATTCAAAATTAATTTAAATTAACGCTAAGGGGCTCGAACAAGACGGTCCTCTAAGTCCGGAATATATTCATACGCTCTAAATTACTTCAGTCACAAACTTACGGCGGAATGATAACCGGGCATCAACGACCCGATCAACGAGATTTTAAATCACTTTTACGATCGGTTTAAAAGTACACTTAATAACACAAAGTTGAAATTGGTGGAACTAACCGCCGACTATTAAAAACAAGCAATAACTCCTATATTCATGTAAAGTGCTTGCACATTCCAAATCCTCAATGGGTATATTTTGCTTTCTCTCAAGAGAAACTCCAGTAGTTCCCCTTTCATCCCCTCGGAATCGTCAACTAATCAAAATTCTAAAAGTATTCTTTGATTTCTCTTACTACTTCTTTGTTTCACCTTTTCGCTTCAAATACAATAACTCATCTAAAACTTTTGTGTCGGTTTCGTTTCTTCCCCAACTTTTTGTATCAGGAATATGTGCAATACTTTCCTTTTTGCTTACTTGCAGCAATTTGCTATATTATTACAATGTCGAGAAAAAAGGTCCTACCGTTATTTTCTCATTGATGTTCATGATATCCCACGTTCCACGATACATAACCTTTCTAAAAATGTTTTGGTGGAATAAGAAAGAAACCATTGACGTTTTAAATTGCCTTTTCTCTGTAAAAATACCGCTAGTTGACCCAAACAAGATGTCTTTATGTCAACGTTTACTTTTGCAAAAATATGTCCTAGTAATTATTGAAATCATAAACGCGGTCATGTTGGGAATTGTTGTTTTTCCAGGAATGGGATTTTTAAAGGTAAACACAAAAATTTCAGATTGGAATTTGTATCTGTGGTTGGACGGAGTACGGCAATACGGTCGAATGAGATTGTTTTTAGCGCCCGATACTATACCAGTAACTGGCGTTAATTTTACAAACTCGACCTTTATATTTCGGACACAATGGAAAACTCTGGATTTTGTTTGCTTCATATCCGGTGCAATTCTATCAATTTATACAAACGCTGTAGTATTCATCATGCACCTACCTGTATTGGCTGTGGCTGTAGTTTTGTGGGTTGCTTCCAGTTCATTTGCTGGTATTTTTACATCCGCTCAATCCAACATAACAACCATGTATTCTCAAGTTCCTTGGAACACGGTGCTCACCCATTTCACAGCAGTGCAAAAAATGTCTATTGTACTCAATAAGATGACAAGTGATTATGTTTGGTGGTTTGTAATGGGTATAGCTCCGCATTATTCTGTAGTACTTGATACGCAATTTGAAAGATTTACAATGGACATTGATCCTTTTAGAAAATACTGGGGTATTTTCGTTGTTGTATACGGGTTTGCACTTGTTCTTTGCTTTCTTCTCATTTCGTCTGAAATATGCTGTGACGTAAGTAAATTCGATTTTGACGCTTAAAAATTTCTGAGTAAACTCAAGAATTTTTTATAAGTAATTAAATTTCAGATGCAGTCATTAAAAACTTGGCTTCATTACAACAAAACGATTGAGTTCATTCCTGAAAACGAACTACTTATGGTGCTGGACAATATTGACAATGATGTGGTGGGAATTAGAGGGGCTGACCTTTTTACAGTTAATTATTTCTCATTTTTGCAGGTATCTAGACACACGTATCCAAATAAAATGAACAAAATTACTATTTCGGGAAATATTTTTATTTCCAAATCACTTTCAGCTATTGATTTTATTAAGTGGTTTACACAAGATTATGCGCTTAGTGCATTTTCCTTCTTTTGTTATCGTTACAGATAATCCTTGCAACATTTACGTTTTTTCTCATTTGCATTGAAGATCAGCATTCAAACAAACTTTTCTAAATCTCTCTTCTTGAAAACGTGGATAAAAGTTTATGTGTACGTGAATTTGAAGTAAAAATATTAAAAAGATAATACATCCATTTCTTTGACAACCACAAAAAATATATAAATAGTCTGAAAATTTAAATTTTATTTTAAAATTACTGCATACCATTGTTTGTACTAATAAGGCATTTGCAATTTTTGGGGGTACCAGAATTAAAGCAACAAAAATACGTCAATAGAGCACGCCAACCTTTCATCATGTTAACTTATTAAAATGACTCATAACATTCTAAAACTATAGTGTACTCATATCCATACACTGTTTATAAAATTGACACTGTATTTCTGTATCTCTGTAACTCAGAGAAATGAACTTCATTACTCGTACCATTTTTTAGTAAATCTTGTTATTAGCATGACCCATTAATAATGTTCAACTAGTAAACACTCCGATTCCCTTTGGAGAACTTTCGTCGTTTTATTTTGTTAATAATTTTAATTATTGCCACCATTTTTGTAGTAAATAAAATATAAAGTTCAACTCAGCTCATACAATTTCCTCAGTTCCTAAATCTAAATTTAGAAAATTAGCTGTATCTCTGGTTGTAACGAAGGTAACAGAGCTTAAAGTTGGCGAAATAGATTCCTGAGGGCATGCGAAGTTTAAAGGGAAATACGAGGGGATACGTGCAGTCTTGTACTGATGTGGGTTTTTTGGGTTGACATGAGCAAGTGTTCAAATAGCCGAGGAAGTTCAAAAGAAAATGAGGGAATTTGGGAAGAAACAAAGAATCAGAGAGTTATTTTTACATAGAAAAAAGGAAAAAGGAAGTGAATTGGGTACATTAAGAAATTTGAGAAGGCCGAGAAGCCAGATGAAAATTTGTTATTTGATGAAAAATTTCATATGCTCTAGATTCTAAATTTAGAAAAGTAGCTGTATCATCGAGTTGTGAAGGTACTTTAAAGCTGGAAGTTGGCATAAAAGCTTTCTGAAGGCGTTCCTTTTGCAACACTCGGTTTGGACAGCCTTGAATTTAAAGGGAAACATGAATGAGGTGATACGTGGAATCGGAGAATCTGTGGAATTAGGTTGACATGTGCAAGTGCTAAAAAATACGGAAGTTGAGAAAACGATGTGGAAGTTTGGTGGGGAAATGAAGATTTAGAGAGAATGTTTGGATAGAAAAGAGGGGAAAATAAATATATGGATATATTGAGAAATTTGAGAAAAACTACATGAAAGATTTTTAAAAAAGCCTAAAAGAGTAGATTAGTAAAAGTAGAGGCTTTAATAAAATGCTTAGTCACTTACTGACAGTTCGCAACATGCTCCAATTATGCATCTAAAAATAACCATTACCCCATTTTTGCTTTGAGCTTTTGCCGTGTTGTTTGGTATTTCCACGATTTCACGGGTGAAGCAACAATAAAAAATTGCGCAACTATTTTATTTGCAAATGTTCGCAATATTTTATCAAGTTATTATCCAAACTTGACTCATTACGACAGATTTCTTACTTGTGTGTCGTGTTTTATCGAAACAAGCCAAAATTTGTAATATCTTTATTGTTGTTTTCATCTGTTGCATCTAAATAAATAAACAAGCAGAATCATGATGACTGTAATCCGATTTGCAACTTTGTTTGAAACGGGCATTTTTAGTTCTTTAAGGCAGGAGGTTCTTTTTACAAATAGTTTACAATTATTTTACGTGTACATCGACGAGCTAAAGGGAACCGGGGCCACAACCTCCTCCCAATCCAGGTTATTTCCTCATTTGTAAATAAGATCTCAATGAGGCCCTACTAGATGGGATTGAACACTGATTTCAAGTACCTTGAAGCCTTTAACGGTTGCACCGATGCCACAGTATTCCTGAACACGGCCGTTCTCCATTTATGAATTTAGGTAATGGAATTTCAAATGAAAATCAAGTAAAAAATAATAAAAAATTATAATCAAATAAATTAAATACTAATTTATTCTTGCCAAACATTTTCAACTGCAGACAGTATTTCACTATATGATAATTTATAAAGACCATGTTGCTCAAGAAGATCTTCTCTTTTCTTTTTAATCTCCCTCAACCAATTGAAATTTCTTTCATCAGTTTACGAGATTTCCTCTATTCACGGTTATGGGTATATATTGCTTATTCTGAAAGGAAACTTTAGTGGATCGCGCTTCATCTACTTAGACTCGTCACTATCCATACTTGTTACTAATTACCAGAGCCAACTTAATGCATAATATGAATTGATTTGCATAATGCCTGGTAAACCCTTGAACGGCCAGGTGAAATAAAACTAGACCGAATGACGACTTCAGTTATGTTTTTTTCTCAAAATAAATGCGCATAATTTGCATTAATTTGCATAATTTCGAAAAAACTGCATTAAAACGCATAATTCTAATAATTCGGTATTTTTGCTTCAAAAACGAGAAAAACTGACCGAAAATAAATTTATTCATGCGTTTACACTTGGTTTTTTATTTGCATTACCATTATATCACAAAATCTTTACGTCTAGCCAAAATGACACTGTGCTTATGCAATAAACAAAGTGATGATTCAGTTCTTTCAGTCAAAGTTCTGCAACTTGAGTAACAGTTGGGTGTGGTTTATTCTTCCTATTTGTGTTTACTTACAAGTGTCTACTAAAACTTACTTAATTAGCCCTGTTTCTAACTGTATAAAAACACAAGGATGCCTTCGTATTCAAAGCCTAATAGTGGCAGGACAAAAGGTTCTAAAAATGTTAACAAAGTATCTCCAAAACAACGTCTCAAGTAATTTTCTCATTTTAAAGGACATGGACTAATTATTCAAACTGGCAAGTTGTACTGTGTTCCATGCGGGCAAACGATAAATCACGAAAGGAAATCTGTCGTTCAAAACCACTTAACTTCAAGTGGACATATTTTAAAAACCGGTAAGTCAAATTTATTTGCAAAATTTTAGCTTGTCGAAAAAAACTGATTGTATACATTGTGATTTTACAATTATATTTAACAAATTACAGGTGATATCAAATCAACTCCTCCCATTAATGAAGCTCTCCGGCTCCATTCCACTGCTGAAGCCAAAAACTTAGTTTGGGATGAAATGACTAAATGTTTTCTAGCTGCGGTTGTTCCACTAAATATCTATGGGAACGAATTAATTAGAGAATAGATTCACCGGTATGTGAAAAATGGGGAATCTCTACCCAGCGTCAGCTCATTAAGGAGATGCCTGTCTAAACTTGGAGATGAAGATATCGCTCAAACGATTCAACTTTGTAAAGACAAGGACGTCGCATTTGGTGAACGGCCCTGCTAATTACTGAACTAATTAACTACTTAAACTCGCCAACGAAATTCAATTGAGCTAAATTTTATCAAATGATTGAGACTAGCAACATCAGTTTTGCGGGCCTTGATTAATATCAACATTTTAATAAAATTCGTTTTATAAACAAGAAATTCCTACAAAATCTCTTCACGAACCCAATTACATACCCAAGATGAGGGGCGAGGGCAAATTATTTATACATACATAATATCTGGCGTTTTATAATTGAATAGGTTGTTATTGACAGAAATTTTAATTTTCTGCTAGTATTATTATTATATTTGCTGAATTGCTCGAATGCATTTTTGAATGTTACATCTTTAAACGATATTTTTTCAAACGTTTCGAGCAACAGATACATATTGATATCTTTCCTGTAGTTTTGACTTAATAATACTGCAGTTTACTCCATACCATCCTAGTTTCTCTATAAGAATATCCCTGTAAATTTTATCAAATACTTTTTGTTTGTCTAACGAGACTACACACCTTATTCTGTTCTTTTCTAAATTTTGATATAGTACATCAATGATGTAAGCATTTAACTAAAGTTTTATTCAAATAATACACTTAACTTGTTGTGGGAATTCGTGTTTTTGATGCCACGGTAATAGGTATATTTCGCTTTCCTTCAAGGGAAACTCGTGTTGTTCTCCGTTCCTCCACTCAGAATTATGAATTAACGTTTATTCTGAAAATATTCTTTGATTTATGCTACTTTGTACTTGTATCACCTTATCGTGTTAAATATGACCATTCCTCAAAAATATTTGTCTCCCTTGAAATTTTACTTTAACACTACATGGTAGAGACATAATACATTAGAGAATAGACTTAACCCCCTTAACATACGCTGTTCCCCAGCAACTGGTCAAATGAGAGGTCAAACCTAGAAAATTGGTTCGTTCTTAGTAAATCCGTTTCAGATGTGGTTTTACTAACAATGACAGGGAATGTAGCATATGAGCAACGTTGGTTGACAATTGTAACATCGAGGTGGGGTCAAAGTTCAATTCATCATCACTATTATCCTTTATGACACACTGACACTTGACATATGTGGTCGAGATGGTTGACAGTTTGACTGACCCTGACGCAAGCAGTGATTATTGATAATGGACTACATTAAAGTTTACGATACTTTTATTTTGGATTTCTTTCAAAACAAAGACAATAAGTTTTCCAAGTATCACGTTGGGTCAATAAAAATGGTTATGAAAGTGTCTCTTGTTCCACCGTTTTTGTAACTCTGACTAGGGTAGTCAAACGTTTTTGACCTTTAAACTTCAACTAACGCTTTTTAAGAAACGTTGATTTTAAATTCCAAGCTGCAACTTGAGAAAGCAGCAGACAAACACTTAAGTTAATACTGTTGGACTTATATCTAACTCCACTTGTTTCCCTTCACCATCATTCTACCTTCTAGCTTTCACATGGTTGAGCTAGCCATCTCATCCTTCGAATAGATTGGAGCAAAGCAGCTAATTTCTGCATATAGATTACCTATTAAGAACACATTGTACATTGCACACATGAATACATACTAACATTTGATTCGTTTTCTAGGGATTATATTCACCCACAAAGTCATCTGCTCCGTTTACAAGTCGGACAAAAACGCTTCCACACTACTTCCAGTATCTTTATTGCTTTCTTCAAGAAATAAAAAGTGTCAATACTTTCAGGCTGAAACATTTTAAGCTGTGTGTTCCGAGCCCATTAGCAAAATGACATTTTCCTCAACCAGGCTGCATTTAGACACCAGTTTGTCGTTAAAACTTATAACTAGAGAAAAAAATTGACCATTGCATGTGGTGGCCACCGTCCACCGTCACGCACTTGATATTTTCTTTGACCCAGACTTGATACGGTGTTCAGCAAACAAATATCGATGAAACTTGAACGCAATACGTGACGGTCAATATCAAACATTCAAGGATTTTTGACAGATAATATATAATGAATAATATGATGTACTTTTAGATCTCTTTATTAGCTGCAGCTAACCAATAAAAACCGTATCTATTTTTTGCTAACATGAACAGTGGGAACAACAAATGTGCTACCGGAAGTTCATATTTTGTTATCGCTTTCCTTACTTAGAGAAATGCATTTACACCTAACTGTTGTCGTTGTTACCGGGATCTTTTCATTCACGCTTGTAATAATGAAGTTAATGTAATTTTTACCAGTTTTGCTACCGTCCTTGGTGATAACCTGTGAGCATTGCATTTGGTATGGTGGCCACCGTCCTTGTCACGCACTTGATATTCCCCTTTGGCCCAGACTTGATATCGAGCTCAGCAGAAAAATATGCATAAATCTTATGTCCAATACGTGACGGTCAATATCAACATTCATCGGTTTTTGACAGATAACATGTTATGAATAATATCATGTACTCTTAGATAGCTTTGTTTGTTGCACCGCGAAAAACCGTACCTATTTTTGCCAAAATGAGAAGCAGCCATAAACGAGTACGACTGGAAATTCTTATTATGTTATTGATTTTCTAAATTCTGGAAATGCACACGCAGTTCTTGTCGTTAACACCGGGATTTTCACATTCACGCATGCAATGCGGTTAATGTTATTGCCACACGTTCTCCTACATTCCTTTATATACAGGCGAGGGGACTGCTTTAAAGTTAAAACATTTTTTGTTGTACCTACTGGAATAGTTTGGTTTCCGTTCTATTTGAAACCTAACAAGCTAACGTTTAAAACTATCATTCTTAAGAATGGATTTACCAAACCTAAGAAATAGAACCTTTAACCTTATCTCTTGATTAGTTAAAGCGATTGTTTTAAAAGTAGTAAAATAAATTGCATTAATAATGTATTTGTTGGATGTAATAGATAAAGGCCTTTTTTCCACACTGACACGTTTTTTAGTTTGCTTATTCGTAAGATAGTTAAACCATGGCGGACAACAATATATAAATAATGGTATAAATAGTAATATAAATAACGTTTTACAACTACGAGCATACCTCATTTACGTGGTCACCCCAAGCACACATTTCGTTGAAAAGGACTCCAACAACTAAAGGACTAAAACAGACACTTAATTTAGGTAAGACAGTACCATTAACAATATTAACAGTAATAATAATTTCACTAAATCTTTTTCCTTCTGACTTATCAATAATAATTACATTGTTTTTTAGGATTTGGACACATTTTGATAGAGGACATAAGCTTATCCACCTCATTTTCATATTCATTCATTAAAAATCTATTATTATAATTTGCGGCTTCAGCAAGACACATATCATCCACAAATGCATTCATTATGTTATTAGGGCTACTCTTAGAAAAAGAGCAGCGAAAATCATACCGGCAAAAACAAGAATATTTACATGCATACAGCATAATATTCGTCAAATCCTACCATGCCAACGGCAGAAAATAATGCAGTTTTTTACTAGACTGAAGTTTGAACAATTTTTCATCATTATAAATTTTAAGTAACTAACCAATACAAAAAGAGGTCTTGCACACTGGCACACCAAATTAACTCACAGGCAGCAAAGCGGGTTAGTAAATTTATGTTGTCTGGTGTCGAGAATCCTCCGTTTTTATCTTTCGCTAGCCCAACAACATTTATCCC
>JAHZNB010005902.1:0-11569 GCA_027744295.1 Callyntrura guangdongensis
TGCTACATGTGGAATAAAATCATAAATACAATTTTTTGCTTACTCAGGCTTCCTACTTTGGAGTTTTGGAGATTTTCTGAATGATAAGAGCTACAGAATGAGAATTTTGATGAGGATGAACATGAAGACTGAAGAATTCTGTACAAGTAATAAAGTTTGCCTTCTCTCAACGTCTCTCTCTCTCGCAATACAACCTCAAGCTGTTTCACAACAATTCTAAAAGCCCTTCTCGTTATCATATCTTGCAGAAGCCATCAGTTAAAATATGCGACGACGATGTTGGTGCGCTAAATAAAAAAATCATACAGCAAACATCAAACTTCTTGCTTCTCCAAACTCCATTCACCGATCCAGAAATATTACATTTGTAAGAGAAAGGCCTTCCAGGTTGACTAGTGTTTGTATTACAGTCAATAAATTCTTTAATAATAATACTAATATCTGCAATATGCAAAAAGGGGAGATGTTATAGACTTTTCCATCTTTTTATCAAAAGAATCATATGACAAGGTGGTAGCAAAGTAAACACAAAAGAGATTTTGAAGAATTTTTCAATTCTGGTTATTGCCTTACTGTGTACACTGTGGGGTACTACATAGAGTATATAGTCAATATTTTCCCTCAACTTCATCCCGGTACTGTAAACATATAAACTTGTCCATGTTGTAGTGCAGCCATAGAAAAGTAGTAAGAAGTGTAGGTAGAGGAGGAGAAAAGGAAATATTTACTATCACCTTTTTTACGTTTCCTCTTCTCGGTGTAGCTCTTAAGTACCTCAATTTCTTTATACTCCCACATTCATTTCAGCTTGAATGCACAGACACGCTTCAGACAAAAGTAGACAAGTAAAGAAAAAAAGGAACAAGGAGGAAACGAAAAGGCATGGCAGGCAGGCATACATCGCCGAAATCATTTTATTCGATGACATATTCACGGTGAGTGAATGTACGAGTGAATAAGTTCACAAAGCACACCGTTGTCATCGTGTACATCATCATGATGATCACACCGTACTTTGCTTGTTCAAACCACAGCACCAGTACACCACTACCACCCAACCAACCAAACCACGCCACCCTTTTGATACATTTACTTATTTTCTTCTTTCTCTGCGTCTCCTTTTTTCCTCATTCACGATTTCTTTTCTTCCCATTTTGATACGACGTTTTTCCGTCAAATGGAATAGATTAGATGGTTGGTATTAAAACCGTTAATGACACGCTATAAAACTTGATCCAGCCGTCCTCCTCTTTCATTCATTTTATTTTCTTCCCTTCATTCCCCAGCCCTCTTCATACATATATCATCTATTGAGGGATGCTTGTGCAAAAGTTAGGTGTTATAAGCACAAGTACAAATATACATGTAATATAGCACATCAATTTACCTGCGGAGGGGTGTAAGAAAGAGAGAGAGAGAGAGAAAAAAGAAGCTTAGTTGTGAATATGTATACAATCACTTCACTTTGGTATACTTGTTCGTAATTCGTAATACGTCTTGAAGTTGTGAGTTGTTCATCACAAAAGTATAATATAATATCGAGAAATGGGAAGACATTTTTAGGCATTTTTGCTGTTCTGTGCATGGTGGTGCATGCATCTTGTTCTTTCCTTTCCGATTTGCTTCACAGAGAAAAAAATCTAGGAATCGTGTATAAATACCTAAGGTTATTTGAGCCATATCATAACTGCGGCGTTTATTTGAGTAAATATTTGATATTGTGCTAAAAATATTTTTCTATCAAAACCTTGGCTGAAAAATAATTTGATCCTATGATTAAAACTGTACATAATAAAGCCCACAATATAATTGTGTTCTCACCTTCAGGTTATGAAGGTTATGTTACATCATGAAATTTCTCTCGGTTTGTTTCGAAGGTCGGTCCAGTGACAATGATAGTAATATTACCAATTCACCTCGCTGCTCGTAAAAACAGGACACGAAGAATTAGATACTATTTCTGTTTGTTTCACACATACTGCGCCACATTCTTTTTCCGAAAGGACAAATGTATTAAAAGTAATATTTTGTATAATATAATTTAAGCACATAAATGCACGAAATATCTCTTTTCTGTATATGTATGTATAAGGCGGTCTTATAATATGTCTTTCAACATACCTGTTCAGGATTCATATACCTATAACATTAAATAAGGGTATGAAAACTCAACTGTTTGAAATGGAGGTATTAAAAACCTTTTTCCTTTGGAGACCGTTTATAAGCGTGAATGAATGCTTCTCTGGCTTCAACAGTTTCTCCTCGACCAACTATAAGTAATATTGTACATCAGTTGATGTGTGTGTATGTGTTTTAGAGAGAAAGAGAACGAGCGTGCTTTCAAGGCACGAAAGGTAAGTTACTTATAAGCATCCGTCATGAAAGGAAGAAAGAAAAGTAAAAAGAGTAGTAGGTAGTGAAAGACGTTGTACGTGTGTATTTACGTTGTAGTAAGCAGTAAGTAGTGTTCCTCCTTTCATTTCAATTTCATTCCTCCACCCTCATTCTCTCTCTCTCTCTCTTTTATCCTTTCTTTTCATTCATGTGTAAGTGTCTCTTTTTGCTTTGCTTGGCACAGATAAAAAGTCCTTGGTTTTTCTTAAGAGAAAAGGTTTCAGAAGAGGTATGAAATGAAGGTTTTATGTCCTCCCGTCTCCCTGCTTTCCTGATGATGCCAACCGTGCATTCTCTCTGATATCTGTGCAAGGGACACTACAATATGTACATATACCTACTATTTTAATACTGCCACCGTATGTGCGTATAAAGAGGGTGACATGCCTATATATACGTGGTGGTTTATACGGCATGTGACTGAAAAGTCTGTGTATAAGGTTACATCTGTACAACTAAAAGAACCATTACCACTACACGACCACCAAAAAAGGAAGTCTTTTTTTTCTTTTTTAGCCTTTGATAAAAAGGAGCAGAGGGAAAGTGGTCTTGTGGTGTGACTTAGTCAGGCTTTATTTTCCACACACATACACACACCAGATATTTACAATGTTCTTCTCAACGGACTCGAGAGAAAGAAAAAAGGAATAAGAGGAAAATCTAGTAGTGAAGTAATAACTTGAGAAGTGGTGAAAGCAAAAGTGGTCACATATACATGGATGCAACTAGAGAGGGAGTGTGCGGCCCAGTCACACTAAAACCAGCGCTGGGATTACTTCAATGAAAGGAAAAGGGAGAGGAAAACCAAAGAGAAACTATCTGGAAATAAAAGAACAAATGTACATACTCCAGTCTAAACATCAGTTAGTCGTTTTTATAAAAAAAGAAGAAAAGTTGATAAAATTGAAATGAAATGTTGCTTAGAATACGCTTGACGTGAATGGGCAACCATGTTGGTCGACTGCGGTAAAAGTTGTCGCCGTCTCTGCTCTGCGTATAAAAAATAAACTAGGTGGATTATAATGCTTAGCTTGTTAGTAATACCGCTGAATTGAAAATAAGTAGAGAGAATAAACAAATAACGTGTTTGCTCACAAAACCCCGGCTTTATTAAACCGCCACTAGCCACCAAGCACCTGGCTGACAAAGGCAGTATAAGCTGCACCAGATGAGAAAATGTGTGAGCGATAAAATGCCTCCCTCGAAATGTAATGCTGTGTGATGCAAATGATGGATAACGACTAGAACATGGTTGATGACGTTGGAATGCGGACGCTACAAAGAATTTGGCAAAGAAACATGATATTCATTGTGTACACTGCTCGTCGTTCTTCGTGCTTGTTACGAAATAACATTCTTGGATATAATGGCAAAGGAAGCATTGAATTCGGATAAATTCTTTCATCAAATCATCATTTTTCCTCAGATAAAGTATTTCTAAATGAGATTACACACAAATCTTCGGCAACAGCGAAAAGCTTACCCATTACGAGAGAAAAGATTACCAAATACTAAGTAGCGCACTGCAGAGGACGAATCAGCTAATTTTGTAGTAATCCTAAAAAATGCCCCAGAGTTGAAACCAAGATGTGTATGTAATGTACAGGGAAGCCAACAGTATCAGTACACACCTTACTAAGTACTGCGTGAGTTTCTGTGGTGTATTCCCGGTAACAATACAAATATACGTATTTTCCCCATGTGCCAGTGTGTAAGGCTCTTATTATATTTTTGTATCAGGACGTTTGGTAAGGGAAGTGGTACAACAAAGTAATGGGATTTTCCACCAATAAGACGAATTTGTGTACAAGCTTTGTTCCCTGAAATCGTATGTCATGTCACAAAAGACAAATTACGGTGTTTTGCACAAAAGACTAGAGCCATTCATAATGTCCTCTCTTCTCAGTGGGCTCACACAAAGCCAGTCTTTAGTTTCCCCGTATGTTTCTCGTCCCTCTTTCTAAGGATCTCTGCTGCTCTACAAGCATGCCGTTTTTATTTGCATTTTACCATTTTACCCCGCTTCGTCCTGTAGTGAGCCAGCACTCTTATGTACTTGATATGAATCGAGTGAAAAGAGAAAAGCATATCTTGTATAATATTTTAATAATATATGGACTGAAACAAACGCTGGGGAGACTTGTGGATCCTGTAACGAGATACATTAGCCTATAAAGTTAAGTATTTAAAAATGTCTGAGTGAATACCTTTGTAGGGTTTTATTAACTGTAACAAGCGCCTATCATAAATTGTCAACAACTTGCACCACTTCTGATAACGAACGAAAATAAGCAGATTATTATGGTATCAATCCAAGCTAGTAGAATATGGAGTGTTAAACCATACGTTTTTTTTTCCTTTAACAGAATTTTTGCTGAACAGGGAGGTGGTAGATTAGCAGTGCTTGGGTGACTTATTAGACCCAATGACTAGTGCAATGTGGTTGAGAAAAGGAAGGAGAAAATACGCAGCTCATTAGTTGGATATTGAATAGATAACGTGAGCCAATAGCGATGTAGTGGAAGCAATGTAGCGATGGTGGTGGTCTTTTGACTGTGACTGATTGCTTTCATTTTTGTGGACAAATTAAAGCATCTTGCAATTATGCCAGGGATATATGTGTACTTGTCGTCGTCCAAAGAATAGCTGATACGCGCAGCATTTTTCATGGTTCGGAGAAACTCTACAGAAACATACATTTTTGGTGTGGTGTAATATTATAAGCAGAAATATGTACTTTGCTTTTAAATTAACGATATTGTGTTGATTGTAAACATAGGTTACAGAAATTACAATGATGCAAATAGCGGATTTCCACACATTTAGATTCCTACACAATTTATTCACAATCTGTTTTGAGATTCGAAAGCGTACCTATTGTATGATTTTCCATATCCACAACCAGTTTGCATATTCATTCCATCATTCTATTGTATTTTAGGCGTATACTAGTTACACTTATAAAAGTAGCTATGTACCTATTTATTTGAGTGTATGTGTCATATTAACTACACTTTCCTTGGTGGATGACAGCCGACCTGAACTGAAGAAAGCGTGCATATCTTTGTCAGGATAAAGCATTCGTTTGCTTTCCCTTCTACAAACGACATTGCTATGGAGATACTAATTCTGTTGTTACCATGAACATTTTCCTTGGTGGGTGACAGCCGACCTGAACTGAAGAAAGCGTGCATATCTTTGTCAGGATAAAGCATTCGTTTGCTTTCCCTTCTACAAACGACATTGCTATGGAGATACTAATTCTGTTGTTACCATGAACTTAGGTATATGGGGTGGCTGGTTGGTAGGTTTTGTATATATCTTACCCGTATTAAATCACAGTTCGTCCATCCATCCAGAGATAGAACATACAACGGCATGCAACAGTAAACGTTGTTAGGAAGAGGATCAGTATTTGAAATTAAAGGTACTTCATGCTTTTACAATTTCTAAAATACAAAATGTCTATACATTCTCGCAAATAAATCCTTAACTTGCCTATCCTACCAAACTATTTACGTACCTCTGATAATAGTATGATAATGAGGACCCACGTTGAATAAAAAGTTGTTAAGTATGCATCCTTCGGTGGATTTCTGTACTGTGCCCTGTTATGAATACGTTATACCGTGAATGATATTAGAAAAGGAGAGACTGAGCGAGAGACATGTATTTGCAGAGAATAGAAGCAGAAGAAAAAGATGACAATGATGATATGATTACAAACGTGAACGTAATGCTTGCTGATACATAAAGGAATAATGATCTCATCCGGCTCAGCTTCCGCTCTTTCTATTCAGCTACCAATTTGTTCACTATTTTCATCACTTTGCTTTCTCCTTTTTTCCCTGTTGTTAACTCTATTGCTGATGCTCGTTCACTCTAGAAGACAAGTTGAACAAGTTTGAGGAAGACGGTATGAGGAATTTGCATTACAGGGGTACCTTCACGTACTTATTTAAGCGTATCTGTATAGGATTTCATGTCTTTTTTATTTCGCTTTAATGGTAAACTTACAAATTTTCTTCCCTTCCTATGTGGTGTTTATGTCATCACACGAAATTTCGTAAGTACAAATATTCCTACATACTTAATAGCTGACAACTGAATAGAAAATCCAAAACTTTAGATGAATTCATTTGTTTGGTGAGCTGTTCCAACTACATTCATACTCAACTATTGTAGTTAATACTTACACCTACGTATATATCTACCTATGGAAAAAGCTATTGGGAAAATGAGTTGGACAAGTAGCTATAGACCATACCAGCAGGTCTTTGTTCAATTAGGATAACTGGCTGTTTGATGTTTGTTCTCAGGAAAGTCAAAACGTGTCTTTATTTATTTTACTTGGAATGAGTTTGAAGTGTTCTTTTCTAAAAGCGGTTTATTAATACCAATAAACGTGTAGAAATTATCAAAAGGAGGTCTTCGTCAACTTTTGCTGACACCAAACAGACTACTAAATATCCAAAAAACTTTCTAGGTATGTTATTGCCATAAAGCTTAAAGGAGATGATGAATTGAATGGTGAAGGAAAACAAAAATAAAATGTCTATAACCATTTTCTTTCAATTTTAAAAAGAGATGAAGCCCTAGAATTATTTTATACAAAGAAAATCACGTTACAGTCATCAATATAGTTACTATTATTTCAGAAAACATCTTGATTTTGAGCAAAATCTCATATGTTGACGTGTATGAATGAATATAAGTGAAGTTCACCCCAATATGCATTCTTGATACTTGCTGTTTTGTAAAGAGAGTGAGGCGAAATGAGATGAACAGAAGAAGTACACATACGAGTGAGTGAAATACAACTTTACTGAAAACCCTATAGTGGCAACGCTAAAAGAAGATATCGACGAAAATAAAGGAGAAGAAAGAGGGATGATTTAAAAAACATAAATTCAATGTTTTTCTCAAGTAGATTCGATGGCTTCAAATATCTTGAGATACAAAGTAGTTTTCTATGCCTTCCAGCCTCCAGCACGGTGATAACGGGACAAAAAGTTGTGCATACGCTATATAATGATATATAGCATGTATGTACAGCGACCACTTTTGGTAAACGCCAAGGGGTGTTATACATCCCTACCTAGTTACATGCACTGCATATTGTGTAGTGCTTGTGGGTGTTTCTGGAAAATATGTACATGTGATAGATCAGATATTTATTTCTCTGGTAGCTTAGTCAAGTAAAAATCGGAAAGAGAGAAAAACGACAACGAGGGTCTGAAAACATCCAATTCAGCCGTTGGTTGCCAATAACCAGAACATCTCAACCAAACAACTTTCACTCACTCAAACTCAAACACACACACACACTCCAATTCATGTACTATCTCTCTCTTTCTGTCTATTTTTTACAGAAATGGAATACAATCTGGTCGTGTCCACTCGAGAAAAGAATCTCATCCAATCTTGTCCCGTTAAGTGTCACCATTGGAATGTACACACATGACAAATCAAAAAACAGTAGTAGCAGCACTACTAGTAGTAAACTGAAACAGAGTTTGTTGGTTACTTCACACAGTCCTCTCCCTTATCTGGTGGGAGACGAAGAAACGACGACTCAAGTAGTGGGATTGTGAAGGTCTATTGATTGCATTATATGAGGGAAACAGTATTCCCGATCTCTCTGAGAATAAGCACGCTATGTAAAAAAGACTCATTTTCGAATTTGTCTTCCTCAATCGGATTTGGATGTGTAGCGACTAGTGAGTTGCCAACTAGAATAAAATTGGAACGAATTTATATACCCAGGGACTATATCTACCGACCTTCGTGNAGACTCATTTTCGAATTTGTCTTCCTCAATCGGATTTGGATGTGTAGCGACTAGTGAGTTGCCAACTAGAATAAAATTGGAACGAATTTATATACCCAGGGACTATATCTACCGACCTTCGTGACACATGCATGTGCACAACATTGTAATTTTCTTTACGTTTTTTTTTCACGTATTACCAATTTGAATGAAATGACCATTCGGCAAGAACATGTCATGATGTGTGGCATACTATCGTATTATGAGTAAATGCTGCCGACATGCTTAAAAGCACGATTTGTTGAATTCAATTACGTTTCGAATTTTGCGCTTCAAATATACTGATAAAATAGTCTACTTTTTGTTTGTATGTCCATAAACGAGAATATATGTAAATATAGATATGTTATGTTATGTGTGCATTTCCAAGCCACCAAGTCAATATGCCAACTAGTCCTGCCAGTCAGATTACTGCAAATTTTCTGTTATGAACCGCTTTATATAACTACTACCTCCGTAACAAACAAATACTTGATTTTGGGGAACAAGTCCCAGAACAGGCCAACTAACTACCCATGCGTAACCATAATTTTCATTATTTATTAAATTGCGTAATTCTTTTACTTCTCTAACTAGTGCTTGTGCTCCAGCTGAAAGTGACTGAAGAGAAAAAATACAGATTTTCTTTTCTGTGTTTCTTCTTATAATAATCTCTGCCTTTGCTAGAATGCTGTACGACACCCGTGACTTGAGATAAATTAGAAAGTTCATGAATCCTTGAAATAGTTTTCTTTAATTAGAAAAGTTGAACTGTATGCTTTTTTCTATTTAGTCTACGGTTAAACATTTTCTTTTTTATGTTTGAGATTACGCAAAAAAATCTGAACGGTTACTCCAGCGTTTTGCTACAAAAGAATGATGATTATTCCACAGAGTATATTTCATCGACTAAATTGAAAGGGTTTTTTGTTTCAAACATGACTTTTTTCAAGGTGAAAAAATCAGTTTCGAGGTTAGCTGCTATCAACCAAGGCTTCAGTTATTGCAATGTATGCAAATGGAAAGGATGCAATGCACAACACCGTTCGTATTGGATGACTTTCGTTGATTCCAGAGAGATAAATATGGGTGTCTCTTTGATTGATTTCATTTGAGGACATAACTTGTTTAAAATCCCCAAGGAAATTTTTTTGCAAAACGGAAATAAGCGTGGGGGCGTAGTTTCTTTATTTGTCATGATCAGAGTTGAAAAAATATACATATTATAAACCAATGCAACCTACGAGCAAATAAGGAATACTTTTACATGCTCGTAGAATGCAACGATAAGCTATGTTCAATTTAAAATCCTCGTATGCATAACCAAATGGAAGCTAATACCTAAATCTTCAGATTTTTGCTAGCATTCGGTTTTAAGAAGACCATTTTGTTTTATTCTCAGCAAGTTGCTCTATAAATCAAAGTTCGTTTAAAGTGAACATTCAGTCCACAAAAAATACAAATTGCGTCACCACTGGGATTATTTCGGCTTTTGATTGAACAGAAAATGGCGCCACCGATCTTTGCCGATTTAGGAAAAGCTACAAGAGACATCTTTTCTGACAAAGTGTACCCTCTGGACATTTTCAAACTTATAGCAAAGACAAACACTTGTGGAAATATGACATTAAAAACCGAGGTAGTGCACAAGTTTAAGGATGGCCAGTTCAATGGAAAGGTCGAGGGTATCTATCCATATCCTATGTACGGTTTAACATTTACAAAACGCTGGAACACCGACAATGTCATTGGGCTGGCAGCTGAGCTGAAGGACAAACTTTATCCTGGGATCACCCTCAAACTGGACGGGACATTTGCTCCTGATACTGGAAATAAAAATGGAACTACTTCAATCACTTACAAGCATGAAAATGCCTCCGCTCTAGTATCATATTCTGGTGGTACTGGCACTGAAGACAACCAAAAACTGGATACAAGTTTAGTTCTGGGTTATCAGGGGTGGTTAGCCGGAGGCCGGGTGAATTATGATAACACTGAACGCAACATTACAAATTATTATGCTGGTTTGGGACATTCTTACGGCAGTCTGCAGGCGTTCATATTTAACCAAAATAACCAGCTGTTCACAGTCAATATATACCAACGTGTCAATAATCGACTGGAGATGGGACTCAGTTTTGGTGCTGATATGGGCGAGGAGAAGAAAAAATTTTATAATCTGGGAGCTCGATACCTGTTAAATGAGGATATGTCATTTCGTGCCAAAATAGACAACTCGAGCAAGGTGGGACTTGGATTGGAAACAACCATTAAAGGTTGTGTCAAACTTGTACTTTCTTGCTTAATCGATGGGACTAAGCTTGAGGAAGGAAATCATAAGTTTGGAATGGCAGTGGAAATAATGTAGAGATTACATTTTGTCATCAAAAGGATTCATAATATAAAAGTTGCACTACACTCATACATACACTGTCAAACAATTTTTGAAATGCTGTTTATTTTTATATTGACAAAAACAAAATTCATGTTAAATCTTTAAAATAAAAACTCAGCTCCTTTCTTTATAGCGAAAGATGACATTTCATTTTCCATCATCAGATTAAATTTGCTACTTTTAATTAAAGCATATAATAAAAGTTGCTTTGTATTTTATCCATTTTTTCTTTTGAAGATTATCCATCATCATCATAACCTATTGGTAATCATAATCATAAGCAATTTACCCCAATATAAAATATTTTCTCTACTATGCGTTATATTTTACATTCTTCCATTCCAAACGTTTAATTTATTGCTAAAAAATCTACGTATACAAAAACCATGCAGATACCACGGAGAAAACTAACATGAAAATGCGAAGACATGTCTTTTCACGACAAAAACCTCTTTAAGAAATAACCACAGATTTAAATTCATTTAAGGTATGACATATATTGATAACCTCTCCGTCTTTTCGCCGTGGTCTTAAAAGTAAGTTCACTTTTTATTCATTGCCACAGTCGACGTCAAAAGTGAGTATTTGTAAATGTACTTAAACATGTCATTTAACACTATGTTGTTCGCTAATGGATCTACTACGACGCCTACTTTCTAATTCTACGTTACAAACGGTACGCGTACGGTCTTAAAACACGTAAGTACATATACATTATTAACTAAACAGTTTGACGTAACTAAACAGTTTGACGATAATTTATTCACGGATAATGTTGACTGTACGTCTCTGTACTTATCTTGTATTGACTCTGTTATAAGTTCCTCTAAAAATTAACATTTTTAATTTACCATTATTGTATTATGATAGTATGCTGTTTATATTTTGTGTACTGGTCTACAAGTGAATATGTCATGTCCATGGTGTAACCTGCCACTTGCTTTGTGGAATCCATTTTGAGACAATAAATC
>JAHZNB010005903.1:0-36533 GCA_027744295.1 Callyntrura guangdongensis
ACCCATCCACTAAAACTACACCACCACACCCGTCTTCTTCGAAGAGTGAATTAAAACATTTTTTATCTTGTTCTTCCTCCTTACTTTGCTCTCTTGTTTGACTACATATCTCATCAGTAGAGTTACTACTCCTGCTGAAAACTTGGATTCGCCTTGTCAAGCATTTCAACTTTTTTATTGCCAGGCAAACAAGTTGATAATGAGTTTATTCGATTTTTAAGAAGAAAAAAGACTTCAGCGATTCACATTTTTCAATAATTTTTCTTCGATTGAAAGAAGGCGACGGCGGAAGAGAGAAAAACGCTATAAATTTTCACAACGCGTAAAAAAAGTAGACAAAATACCGGCCGATATGTATGCAGATAACATGGCTCATACTCATACGGATGTTAATGGCATCCACATTCTGTGCCGCTACTACTACTACGTTACTTTAATAAATAACACTTGACTTTGTATACAGGCTGTCACAGGATATTACCACATTTTATAAGTGTACTTACTACTTCGTCATATTATCGCACCTTCTTCCTTGTATGTCGCGTAGGCGTTAAAAATTAATTCCGTTCCACCGACCGACGAAAGAGGAAAAGAAAAAGGTACACCGTTTAAATGCATTTTTATGTATTTATTTTTGCATGGATATGGATATTACCCACTTATTTTTAGTACGCTGTGCATAGTATTACTAAGAGAACCTCTCGTCGTAAAATAAACTTTTTATCGCTATTAATGCGCTTCGTTTTTTTACGACGATACGCACCAGAATAATATGGATACTGCTACTCCATATACACTCAACTTCCATTATAGTCTCAATTTTACACGGGATTGCCTTTAAGCTCCATTATTATTATTGGATGAGTCTTCATGTTGTGCTGAGTGCTGACAA
Source organism: Callyntrura guangdongensis (assembly GCA_027744295.1). NCBI lineage: Eukaryota > Metazoa > Arthropoda > Collembola > Entomobryomorpha > Paronellidae > Callyntrura > Callyntrura guangdongensis. Next base: position 893 of record JAHZNB010005903.1, read on the forward strand.
ATCCAGTTCATTCATCTGTTTAAAAAATGTAAATAAATAAACGATAAAGATATTTAGTACAGATTGCAGATAAAGTGGGTAAGTATCGTCAAGGTTTGGTGAGAAAACACTTGAGTACACACAACGCGCAACTTAGTTACACAGACGGAATATGCGACAATACGTACGCAGGTATATGGCTTTCATTATGCAGGTTGCTGTTTTTACTGGTCAACAAATGGTCATCAAATCAGAACAAAATTGTATTAAAAAAACTCCTGCTTTTTTGTAAATTATGTTCGAAGGGAATGCCAAACAGCATTTTGCCATAAATGGACACTGGTTATAACAGCGTGCATAATTTTTGTACGCTTTCGTCATTATAATTCCAATTTTTTCCAAATATTTTTTTTTACCTGCATTGCATGCCACAATCATCTTGGCCTGCTGGCATTGGCATGACAACAAAGTGTGTTGACCCAATAAATAACAGGAGACGCTCATGAATGGAGACGAAGAAGAGAGAAACGAAGAAAAATGCTAAAAGCATTTTCATATTAAACCATTTACATTTCATCAACGTAACATATTTTTATCTTCCCCTTCGACCAGCACAACCACCACTGGTTTGTTTTCTCTAATCTGACCAAGCATCAGCAGAGCGACATAAAACATGGCAGAGAAACAAATAGGTCTATACAATCAATTACGATTAAATTGTTATTGTATTACCTATTAGGGAATAAAAACGGTAGCAACAAGGAGTTGGCTTACATAATAATAACGACCACATTCCATTCCACCGTCATCATATAGGCAGCATTGCCTTTTATTATCATCACTAGGCATCTTTTCTGATTTAGGAGTTTTTTTCTCTTCTGTTTATTGGATTAGCACACAGCAGGTTACAATTTTTTTCAGTAAGTTACTACTAAACTAGGCATTTCGTGATTACAGAAAATTTATAGTATAAAAGGCATTAAAACCTAAACATGGTTTTGCTCTGCTGTCTCTGGTGTGGTACTTTATCATCATTACCATCATCTGTAGTAGTGGCATATTATGCATGAAGTAGCAACCAGTTTTTAATTAAAACACAACAATGCGGAATGATGAGAAAAAATGTATCACAGTAATTATTATATTTTTAACAGACAAGCAGCAAGGGACGGTGAGAGAGATGAAGGTGACGGATGATTAATTTTAATCAAGTTGAATTGATTAGCGGACAAGAAAGAAGACAAAATATCTTTTTCAAAAAGAAAGAATAATATGTTGTTTTTGACGATGTCGTTGAGATAGCTAATGTAATAGCAATGCCAGCAGTTTGTATGGCATGACTATGACGGCAACGACAACAGGGAGGCAATAAGAAAATAACCAACCAAATTATAAATATGTAATGAGCTTCGTTCCCTGCTAAATCGAAAAAGATAAGCGGTCGGTAAAGGTAACAAAAATATGAGTGAGCATTATCATTGCGCCAGGTATTAAAATGAAGCACACCAGATTCAATGCGATCTAATCATAAATTTTCTGGTATTCTCCTCATGTGCTGCCGCTCGCCGAACCACGTTACCACTTGGTCACTGTCAAATCAAAGTCATTGCTTGATCATCATCATCATCAACATGTAAAACCGGCATAACATTTACGTATAACAACAAGCAGATAAAGTTTAAGTAAATTAGATTATCATCGTCATGAGTCATGACAAAGCACGTAACTGTGCAAGTAATTAAATTGTGCAAAAACTCGTGTGTGTGTGTGTATCTACTACAAACCTTGTTCTACACTTGATTCCTTTATCGTTGTTGTTGTTGTTTTTGTTGTGGCTAATGTAATAAAATAAAAAGTTAAAGTCATCCTTGCATACATTCTTGCTTGTAAAACTTTTTTTCTTTAGCAGAATTACACAGCTTTAGAAAAGATACTTTTTACAGCATCGTCAGCATCACTAATGTTAGAGCTATCCAACTAATAAAGCAAGAGATTTTGTTGGCCTCTCTGCTGTTATGATAACACAGAATGAAAAAGAAGTCGACGAAGACGAGTTAAAAACGAGAGCGAGATAATGTCTTGCTTTTGCCTTGACTTTTGCCAACGAACCGTCCTTTTTCACGTAGAACATCTCGCCAAAAGTCTTTGGAAGAACCAAGTTTGCGCTTTATGTCACAAAGTTGCTGACAACAGCGCAATAACGCCGCAATAAGTCGCATCGTAAATAAAACGCGAAAAAACCCCAACGATGGACCAGGCCAAGCCGCCCAATAATTAAAGGGGATTTACTTGAGTTTTTTTAATTACACACGAAGGCGACGACACCGCCCAAAAGTCAACCTGGTTACTTGTGTCGTTAAACTCTTTGACGACAGGGAAAATCATCCAGACCATAGTTGCAGCAGCAGCAGAGAACAGGGACAAAAAGGGCAAGCAAGTTAAATGTCATTTAATTCTTGTTTGTGATGCTGGGTTGATAAAACCGCCAATTAAAAGTAATATGTTACCTTGGTGGGATGTCTCCATAAAGTCAAAGAATAATAGTTACAAAACGGCCGAGACGGGCGGCAAAGAACATGCGTACTTAATATACATGTAATTAGGTAGATGATTGACTCCACCTCTTTCACTTTAAAATGAGATTAAAAAGTGATGTCGCGGAGGTAATAAAGTCAAAAGTAAAGTGTATGAAAAAAATACTTCGTAGGATTGAGATTAGGGCTATTATTGTGCGCTTTGATAACTTTTATTTGAAAAGCAGATCATGCTCGCCTACGTGTGGTAGACACACCAGAGGCTTTTTTCTTTACTCTCTCTCTCTGCTGCTCCTGATTCTTTGCATTTTGCAACCTACTATCCTTTTTGTTGTTGCCTGCTGCTTCACGCATTCTCCTCACATGTTATGCCCGCGTGCTTTATCTTAGTACGTGATTAAAATGAAATAGTTTTAAAAGTAAAAAGTCTCGTCTTGTCATCATTTTGTAATGTAATTTAAATGATTGACATAATATATATTATATATAGTATACATTATAATCTAATTCGTCATCACCATTCACATTACATGATCTATATATTTTGTTTGTTTTCATTTGCTTTTTTATACAGACATGAAGAAATCATCAGTTGCATTTCTGCTCTGGACGAAGTGCTAGCGCAATTTGATGACTCGTCATTGCCATACATCCCAACAGATTTTGAGACTTCTTGTAGTGGCAGCGCTGATTCCTTGCTGCCGATAACAAGAACGACAACAGAAGAACATAATCATCGTAACAATAATATCACTCCACAATCAGTCAATAACATCGTAGTGACCAACAACGACAATGGCATTGTCCAAACTGAAACTAACATCGCGGCTGTAGCTGCTCCCAATTCGTCAGCGAAATCATGCTCGTCTCCCTTCCTAGTGAGTGGTGCTGCGGGTGGCAGCAGTGCTAACAATAACAATAAACTGGTTGACCAAAATCAGAATCTGGATTGGAACAATACTCCATCTCCTTTGAACACGACAAACGGCAGGGAACAAAGGGAGTGGAACAAAAATGTTAATAATCATAGCGGCGGCAGTAGCAGCAACAATCAGAATAAAAATAACAGCAGTAATCCTCTGATCCATACTAGTCACTTGATTCAGATTCCTATGATGGAGCAAGCAACAACAATGTCGCAGTCGTTTACTTCCTCGACATCCGCCCCCATCTCGTCCACAACAAAACAGCATTATCAGCAGCAATCTCAAAAAGGTGGAGTGTCTGGGTCGCCCTACAGCCAAAAGTATAACAGCAACAGTAGTAATAGTAGTGGAAGCAACAGCAGCAGCAGTAAAAGAAATAACGTGAGCACGTTCCATTCATCATCATTATCGACGCAGACTTCGCCAGCAACTGTGGCAAAAGAAGCAGCATCCTGTGTTGTGGAAATGAATGGAAATGGTGGTGGTTGTCGTCAAAATAAGGTCACTAACAACAGCAGCCACAACGGTAATGCAAAGAAAGAGGGCAAAGGAGCTGCTGGTACAAGTGCAGCCTTTGGTGGTGGAACGTACACCAAAGGAACAAGCCATGAAATTCTCATTCCTAAAATCACTTCCGGTTCTTTCACTCGTGATACATCTTCGATCGGCAGTGGGAAAGGGACTATAACTACATCTAGTCATTCCAGTAGAGCGTCAATCATGGTGCCGGTAATCGAGTCAGAGCCGGAATCTGCTCCACCTCCAGCTACACAGCAGCAGCAGCAGCAGCAGCAGCAGCAACAACAACAAGGTATTGTGGTTGGAAATGTGGCGAAAATCCGGTCTCAATTGAACATGGGTATATTTCAACCATCCTCTCCGCCGGCAAAACAGAAACATACCCAAATCCATGGAGACCAGGGAAGGGACGCTTTCGCGGCTAGTGGTGAAATTGGTGGGACAAGCCAACAACAAAAGCAGCAGTTGAATGGAAAATTTGGAAAAGGTTCTGGGAACAGTAGTACCAGTAACAACAATAATAGTAGTAGCGATACCATCAGCAATACCGGTGGTGCAACCTACATAACAGTTTCGGAGGGAAAATCTAGCTTGGGACAACGTAGCAGTAGTGGAGTGTCTTCTGCGGTAGCAGCCATGATCATGATTAGTAGTAACTGCAGCAGTGCTAGTGGTGGGGTAAAAGGGCCACAGAGTGACGACGAAGCAGTGGAATTTCCCTTCCGAGAAAAATTTGCCAAGATCACTGAGAAAGACGAGGAAAACATGCTTCCTTGATGAAGGTGACACTGGAAAGCAGGGAATGGGCAGCCGAGCGGAAAGCCCATTCTGCTGTTCTGAATCAAGCAACAATGGTGGTATGAGTAGCAGTACAATTGAGCACAGCAGTAGCGCTGCAGATCATTACAATGGGAGCAGCTGTCACAGTAATAACAAGTCGCCAAGACTGATGCCGCGGAACAAAGGAATCATTCCCTCGAGCAAGTGTGAAATTATTAACAAGGGTGATGGAAACTTTGCTTTGGCAGAATGCTCCCCATCGTCATCGCTGGCTGGAGCAGCGGCACCTAAACAAATCTGGAACGGGCAGGGAGCCCCTGCCTCTTCCTCGTCGTCTCCGGTTAATGTCAGAGAGGGAAAGAGTTGCAGCAATCGAAAGAAAATCTATGAAGATGTAATTCTTGCTTCTCAACAAAGCTCCGAGTCTCGAAGAGCTCCCACAACTGCTCTGCCCATTTCTATTATAGCCGCTCAAAACTGCGGTGGTGGAAGCAGTAGCAGCCCATCTTCAACTTTCACAAGTTCTTCAGGTGTCAGTTTGAGTGTGACAAGTGGCCCTAATACTTTTGTCGGGGAAGAAGAAGCAACTTTGTTTGCAGGTCGAAAGAGTTCCGACATGTTCTCTTCTAAACCCTCTAGAAATGGTCGTCAAAATCACCCTTACGATCTTGACCATCACCGTCAAACTCAGGAACAACTACAAGGACTCTCCGCTGGTAAGCCGCGAGTTCGTCAGCAAATCCCTTCTCCGAGTGGAACTGGGATCCCCTGTCCCAAAAGTCAGTTTACAACGGGCGTCGATGGAAATCAGTTTGTACCCCTTGTCTACCAGGAAAGCCATCAAGTATCTTGTATTCCCAGTCAAGTCACAACGTCCTCTCACCATTCTCCAATCAACCGTGTGGAAATTGGCACAGAGGAGGAGCATCGTCGTGATGGTCGGGAATTCGACTATGAGGATGAGGAGGAAGAGTATATTACGCAGGATGATCAAGTGGAGGAAGACGACTACGACATTGACGATGAGCTAGCTCAAGTCTCATCAGCGAATAACTCGCCCATTAAAACCTGTCATCCCGATAGTCTGATGCGTAATAAAAGCTCTGACACGGATTTCGAAGAGACGGCCAGTGAAAGTAAAGTTTTAGAAAAAGTCCGACGAGCTGCGAATGGAAAGCGAGGACATTCCAAAAAGCACCACAATGCCAAGCATTTCGACGGAATGGGTCCCAATGGCTCTCTGCCAAATCAGTCACAAATGATGAGAATGATGATGATGATGAAGCAGAGTAACGGGAAAAATAACAGCGTTGGCAGTTCCAGCAGCAGCAGCAGTCGAAGTAGTAGTAGTAGTGGTTCTGTCAGCGTGAAAAGCAGCAGCAGTTCGGACAACAACTGTGGAGACGTGTTCCACGAAAACATTGTTCAGGACTATCCAACAAATATTTTCAATGTGGCGTCAGCCGCCACAGCGACAGAAGTAAATGAAACGGAAGCTCGTCGTGGCTCATTGGGAATGAATGGTGATGGTGAGAGGAAAATGTTGGAGGGTGACGAGAATGTGGCATGTAATAGTGGGGCCGCAGGTGGCGGTAGTACGAATCAAACAAATGGAAATGGTACAGATAGGTCTGTTGGGGCTGTTGGAGATAGCAATGACGGTAGTCGCAAAACAGTTACTACCAATGGGGCAGTAGTGGTGCTTCGAGGAAAGAGAGAGAATGGCAGGGGCAACTTGCAACTAAGTCACCAAGCAGCCCTTGCTGCTCAACAGCAACAACAGCATCACCCAAATTCAACACTGGAAATAGATGACGGCTACTTGAGTATGATCAATAGAAATGAAGCGCCTCTTCTGTGGCCTGAGGAATTTATAGAGAGTGAAACGTTTTCGAAAGCAGAAATGAAACGACTGTCAGTCACATTAAATGATGAGGAGGATGATATAGATGCAGACGATGATGAGGACGGCAAATCAAACTCGCCGCGAAGAAAAGTTGCAAAAACTTTGGGAGATAATAGCGAAGCTGCATCGTTGATTAAGGCCACTTTTGCTGGTGGTAATAATAGAAATAGTATGAGCAGTAGCAGTAACACGAGTGGCAGTAATACAAATGATCATAACCATCAGTCAAGGAAGGGCGGACGGAGAGGTGAACGTGGTGGTGCTACAGGGACGGGTGCCACCACAACTTCAATTGCTGGACGTAGTTCCACAGAGAAAACGGACTACTTTTCAGACGACTCGCTGGAATTGGAGGGAGATGAGGATTTGCTGTTACAGTCCACACAAAGTGGAAAAATGTCAAATCTCCCCAACGAGCAAGGTGTAACTGTGGTACGAGCCGCGACAAGTTTTGTTATTCCATTCCACACAAACGGAAATGAAGTACTCGACAACATATCGTCGTCGTCTAGAAAAGAGGACAAGATCAAATCCTGTAAAAAAGTCCAACAGTCAAGTGTCTCGCATTCCGAAACCCGCCATGAGCAACAACAACAACCAAACGAGGCGTAACAGTAACAGCAACGCCCCAACGAAAAATACGGCCACAGGAAGTAGTAGTCCAAGCAGGTCGCCTCCGTCATCAGCACATGTTCGAAAACCGTGCTCATTTTTCATACCTTTCGCCTCCGCAGAATCCGCTGGCAACCTTCCTGCCGGTGGGGGAGGAAGCGATAGAAAGTTGTCTGCAACCGGTGATTCAACTTATGTTTCCGGGCTCGCGCCCAACCTTCTCTCCGATTTACGATCGACCTCCCTGCCGTCCTCCAGAAGAAACTCTGGCTCCGCTGGCGGCGGTGGCGGTGTGGTTGCTCCTCCGGCTCCGTTCACAGAGAATCCAAAACAATCTGTGGCGTGGAACATCTCAGCCACTACACCGACTGTCTCTACTACGTCCGATGACAAAACTAGAGCTCGACAACCAGACAAGGCTAGTAGCAATGTTGACACAACTTACGTAGTTACCAACTCATCAACAGCATCCAAAAATAACACATCTTCTTCAGCAGATCATTCTCATCATCAGGGTGCTTGTTCTTCTTCCTCAAAACCATCATCTAGTTCAGTAACTACCATTAATAATAACAAAGCTAATAATCATTTCATCTCCGCCGCTGACAATTCCAGTGTAACAGTAACAACCACATCAAATGTAATGGGCGGCGATCTTCAGAGTAGTAATGATCCTCACGGAAAAATTGTAATTGTAGATAAAAGTAATAATGAGGACAGTAGTTTGGTCACTACAGCTACTACCATAACTTGTTCTTCTAACACTAACGCTGATGGTGATGGTGGAGGTAGTCTGTCAAAACGTCACAAATTCCAGAAACAGCAAACATTCATTGTCTCTCCTTCCTCTCCGTTATTATCCAGAGGTACGACTACTACTACATTGGTTGGACGTGGACAAAGACTGATCGATCCCGATAGCGAGGATCAAGATAATCTTTCTAGTACTACTGCTAAGATGACAAATCAAAAGGACAAAACCGACAGCGTGATGAGACAAGACGGTGATGGTAGCGTGATGATGAGAGTAAACGACGATAACAATCATATAATGACGAGGACAGTGACAACGACAAAGTTTGACGACAGTAACTGCCGTAATTCGGCGATGACAGCAGCAACAACTACTATATGCTTGAATACGACAGAAAATACTAACAATGATCCTTCCACCACCTTGGAGTCCAATCGTATATCCAAAGGGGTGAAGAGTGTGGAGGAGTCAGCACAAGAGGATCTAAACGAAGTACTGAGTGTTTGGGAGAAACTGAATGAAAGTACCTCTGCCAAAAATTTGGGTGGCACCTTTAAGAAATGCGGGAGTGGGCTTAATAATGGCAAGACGAAGAAGACAACAACTTCAAACGTCTTTGTAGTGAATGCGGAAAGCAACAACGGGACCACTTCACAGGATCAAGGAAAGAGCATTGCGAATGTTACGCCAACTGAAAAAGGCGATGGTGGTAAGAAAAAGGTTGAGCTTGGCGGAGAGGAAATAGGACAAGATGATCAAAACAGGATTCAGGGACATGATTCAGTCAGTGAAGAACTTGAGTCGGTCGTTAAAATGTTCTTGAAAGCCACCGAAGGGCTTCTTGATCCTGAAGAAAATGATGGTAAAATTGGAAGCGACAATCTCAAGTGCTCGCTGCTGTCTTCCTCGTCGTTGGGAGAGAACATCGCTAGATCTAAAGTAGAAAATGACAGTCTGTTAGAGGAACTGAATTACAGCTTTGATGACATGGTAAGAAAAAACTAGCCAAGTTTCCAATATGTAATGGTAATGATAAAATTCATGCTACCTTTTGACTACTTTGTGATTGCCATGCACTATCCCTTTATGATTCTTTATGATCTCGTAATGACCACATAGGTGGACAAGGAGCCACTCATGACTTCAACCCCAAAGGCACAATTGCGTTGTCGAGAGCAAAAGAAAGATGAAAAAGGTTCAAAAGAGAACTCTAGTGGCAATTCCACTGGTGAAACTAAACGTCTTTCTTTCCTACTGCTCCCCGACCCCCAGGAAAAAACAGTTAAGAATGAAAACGCAGCGATCGAGGATTTTAACGAACAACCCCCCACATTCATACCAGAGCCACCTCCGGCAACCTCATCAACAACTGCTCTGATGGATGGGGGAAATGGTCCAACCGTGCACATTATCGCATCACCCAGTGTTACTGTAGGCGATGCACTTAACCCCAGTCAGCAACATCCGCATCAGCAGCATAACGCGTTAGATGTTACTGGGAAAGTTACTCTGGACTTGTTGTCTCAACGAATCACCAGGAACTGTCCCAGTCCAGTGGAGAACATGTCTGTGTCTCAGTTTCTCCACAACAAAAAGAATATTTGGGCTATGTATGATCGGCCTTATGATGAAGGTATTATATACAAGTATATCATGCTACACCGCTTTAAAATGTTGATTGCCGTAGTTCTAATTTTTCAATGCAAGGATAATTTGATTACGACTTTCCTTTTTCCCTGGCCCGTATTTCTGTGCTTAGACGTACTTCCACCAAGTTTTCCAAGAGGCTACTCCAGTCGATCCCAAGAGAATCTCATTGATGCCATGACACATGAACGGTTGACCAAAAGCTTTTCCGCACGTGGCCAGTCTTCTACATTGCCTCTGAACTGTAGACCACCTCCAGTGCAAAGAAGAACAAGTACTTTCAGGAACATGTTCAACAAGTTCAGAAAACGTAAGCAATGTAACCACCTCACAATTTACTATGTACAATATCGCATGCATGAAAGGATTACGCTTGTGACTTAACGAATTTTGCTGATGTTATTTACAATGTGCGACCAGCCATTACTTATGACCTTGCTTTCACTTCATGTCCTAGATAAAACTACTGATACGGTAATACCCGAGGGTCCAGAATTGAGGGATGAAGAAGCCCAGTCTATAACTAGTCGAGAGACTGGCCCATCTGAAGGCAAGAAAAGAGGATTTTTCAGTCGGCTCTTCAGGCGAAGTAGAAAGCATTAGAAAATGAAAAAATCTGTGTCCCACTCCCAACAAAAAAAAATATTTTGCCCTTTCCACATCTTAGGAAAAATGTAACGGTAAATATGTCTTTTCCCTTTAGTTATTAGGAAAAACAGATTATCCTGTAGTTGTTTTCAACATTTTTTCGTTACATTTTTAGTAACATTTGAAATCGGTTTCCTGCATCTGAAACAAAGCCAAACTTGTTTTTTAAACAAAACATTAAACCAAAAATTAATAAAAAACATGCGACATGTTATAATTTTTCAAAAAAGTTATATATATATACATACATACACATCTGTATATACATAATATTATTATATTGCTGTACCTACTACATATCCCGGAACGCCTCCGGAAAGATGTATATTATCATGAAACGATTTAAGTGTGTATCTACCACTATTTGCAAGAATGTTGCATACTAAAAACAAAAATAAATATATTATCTGTGTATCTTACCTGTACCCTATACAAAACAACTAGAATTATTGAACAATATGATTAATCAATTTGCCACTATCTAGTTAGTTGTGGCACGGTAAAAGAAAACTTTTTAGTTGTCTTTTTTGATTTTTACAGCAAAAATCAGTTAAATTAGTGTTTTGTTTTCGGGAAAATCATCTACATAGTTCGTAATATTAATTTGACAGTTCTGTACAAAGGAAAACTTTTGTGACATTTTGTTGTATATAAAGAAATAAGTATATGTAGTGACTAGTGACAGTACTGACAGTTGATGTAAAACTAAAAGGTTTTCTTTGTTGTTGTGCTAACAATTGCTTTACTGTAATTATTTGTTATTGTCAGTTACATGCTCCTTAATAGTAACAAATTCTTTAAACTGTGACGTGTATATTAAAATATGTTTACTGATATAATTATTACTGTTATAATGATTATTAATGGTAGGTGATGATGTAAATGTGAGTGTCTGTAGACATAGGCAACTATACATGCATATTATATTACTATACTACACATTATTTAACAGGAACCATTACCATTTACTATGACTGCATTGTATTGAATATCCAATCAAATTGAAGCAGATTATTTTAAAAAATTGCTAAGTAAATGGCTTTAATTTTGATTAGTCTCACTAGCAGCACTACTACTTTAAGATGATTTAAATATTCTACAAAATGTATGTTCGTAGTTGGATCATGTAGAAGTAGCAACAGTTTTAGCTAGTAGACGTTCACAATGTTACTTGATTTTTAACCAATTGAATAAATGGATTACAATGTACTTTCTGTATGATTTTAAGGGATGGTGGTACGTGGTGCAAACATTAATTGATAAGCGACTTGTTAACGACACGTACACAGCATTGATTGTTGGTTTTGGTTTGATAATGGTAACCCTGCAGTTTGTAACAATGAAAACACTACATATTATGTACATGATTAAATTTACAAGTAAATATGTAAAAGTTGTTTTTTCCTTTGTAAAACAAGCTATGTTTAGAGGTAGCCATTTTTTTAAAAACATAATCCTTTGAGTATTTGTTGCATACTATTGTTTGACGATGATGTGTCATCATTATTGCTATTATCAATAATTTTAATGTCCGTCGATGACCCTAGGAAAACACTAGAATAGTTTTTAATGTATAAAATACTGATACTACATGAAATATAGCTAATAATTTTCGAGAGCAATTTTAATAAACTCGCTGATGATGATATGTCATCCGAATGAATCGATACAAATGCATATTTATTTTCAACTCTAAAAACTGTTTTCATTTCACACGTTCCAAATTTGTTCATCGGCACTATCGGCAGTCAAGACATATTTTTGATTCATGCAGACGGCAGACAACGGCAATCATGACCAAGCAAACTATAAGCATGATCTATCATAGTAGTCTTGATGATGAAGCACTACGTCAAAATTTTATAAATTGTGATTGTCAGGTCAGATGCAAACATGTAGATACAATGAGGAATGTACATTATCGAACGATTATTTTTCGTGTCTGAGATATATATATTAGATATATATATCTTTATTTATATATATATTTTATTCATAAATGCAAAAAACAGAGTCCTCCTTCTCGTCAGATATTACAACAAGTTTTTGTATATTATTATCGTAATAGTATAATCATAATAGTAGTAATATGTACAATTATGTGCATATTGTTTCTCTAATCATAAGTAATAATAATAATTCTGTGTAATAGTCTCTTTTTCTTAATATCTTCCTTAAAACTACGTTTCCGTTCATAAAAACAACGTAAGTAAGCCGCTTTTGTATGCAACAAAATAGACAGTTTTAGGTATCAAGCCGCTCATCCGTAAGTATATTATTATTTATTAGATTATGCTTATCGGAGTTGTAGTAAATGTACAGGTTATTATATATAGAAACTTTTCTATTATTTCATACGTTATTTGTATATACAAATGTCTCTCATTTCATCCTTATAGTATTTTTTCATAATCATTTTTACCTTTTCACTGTACAGTACTACCCAAGGTAAGTTGCATAATTCAATTTATTATCGCAGATCATATTATTATTAATTTTCTTATACAGTACTGTTACATTAATTATTCGTGAGGTTTCTAATGTGTCTAAATATTACGTATTCTGATACGCACACTGTATTATGCTCTTTCATTCTACTTATCTCTGTATGTAAATATTATTTTCCTTTCTGAGTTCCCAAGACAGTTTATATGTATTGGCTTGTTGCTGTACGAATTTCGTACGTGTAAATTATTTTTCAGTTTTTATGATGATACGCGGGTTTTTATTAATTAATTAGCGAGACTGTAACAACTCATACAACAGTATAAGGTATGTGTGTTTGTATAATAATGTGTCAAACTAATGACGAAAAACAAAAGCATTACTAGTAAAATATCCTTATCTATAACTTAAAACTTAAAACACATGATTTATTGTGGTGATGAGAACGTAGGACGAGTGATATGACAACAACAACAACGACCAAACCTAACAAACAATGTATCTAAACGACGTTTATTTCATATACCATAATCATAACAACTTAACAATAACAACAACAAATTTTTTTTCGAAAATTGTTACCAACGCTACTGCAAACAAGAGTAGGATGTGTGTGTATTGTGCTTCTAAATTTTGAGCCTGTTGGAGTAATCGCACGACATTACTAGTTTTACGACTTCCATGAGTTGTGATTTGCTGACCTATATGTATATATTATTAGTTTAATAATCACGATTTATAATTGTTTTTCTTATTTGCTTTCATTGCAAGTTTTCAGCAACAAATATATCAACGAAAAGGGGTATTAATCTTTCAAATACACGCTCCTCTCTAGCATCTCCTAATTTTAACTTAAATTTTTCAAACCAAAAATGACAACCAATATTTCAATTTAGACGTGTAAATTTTAACATACCTTTTAACGCGAATCGGATTTGACAACCAATTTAAATGATAACAAAGACTCTATTACTCTAAATGCCATTTACAAACATGATTGATAATAAATAGATTTATGATTTTTCTTCTTTGAGCCAATTTCCGTTAAATACTCACCTAAAATATTTCATTCAGTTAATAATTTGTAACGGTATGCGTAGTTAGGTTATTTTAAAGCTTATAAACTCTCACAAACATGTGTGCGTGCTCGATCGTGCTATTTAAAGATGGCAATAACAAAAAACCACGATAACATGAAAAAGTGTTCATATCGCTTCAGTATATGCAAGAATTTCTCTCCTTCCTATATGTACTAACAAGTAAGAAATATACAAAAAATTACTGGTTTTTCTTCTGTAATTAAATATTACGTAACAACAATCATAACATTAATATTATTAATAATAATAACACCTATTACTATGGCAATGGCTTTTAAGATTGACACATAATTTATTTCGGTTGAGATTTTTTCCTTTTCTTGTCTACCGTAAATACCACAGAAAAATAGTACTCAGCAACAACGTGATGCAAAATGTGCATAAAACTAACAAATATATTGCAAAATGAAGAGGAAACTTTGTTTTATGAAGAATGTTAACAATATTGAGTACTTATGTATCTATAAGAGCAGCACTGTTGTATTGGGTGAGCCTCTACGAATACGTATATAAAAGTTAACAGGAATCAAGTATAAAAAATTATGAATGGATATCTTGTTACCACTCATCGATATTAGTAATAACAGCAGTTATATTACTTCGTCATTTTTATACAAATTTCTTCGTGAGTCTCCTATTACTAACGATCCACCATCATCGTCCACCATAAAGACACCTTTGTTGCAGAAGAGCTTTCCTACATCGTAAGTTAGTTTTCTATTTGTGACCTATTTGCTCTATCTATAAACTGACTGGTCGACATAAATTATTAGTTTGCTACAAAAGGACACTTTGAAAAGCCTACGGATCTCTCAAACCAACTGATTGCGCTGCATTACATTCACTGTTTGTAAATGTTGGTTATGGAAGCAGCAAGGAGCATCATCGTTCTATCCTCTGTATATAAAAAACTACCATAAAATATTAAGCCACCATTATTACTGGAAGATGAAATATCCCTGAAATTATTACTGAAAACAAAGTTAGTTTGTGGTCATTTTTATTGTTATAATTATTGCCAAACCAAGGATAACCGTTTTACCTTCCTTTTAAAAGTTAATAGCATGATAACTGTCATTTGTAGAGTTAGTCATTTCATTGCCCAGTCAGAAGAAATCCAAGCAATAAACAATGACACAAGGACGAATTTATAAGTACTACATTACTAATTGTAAATATCAATAGATGGCAGCTGAACAGTATGACCTAATCGGCAATGATATTTACCTATTATTGTAATTTAAATGCTTATAGGGCAGTTTTGTACGATGTCGATTTATCTACTATATTGCTTTTATCAAGGCATTTTCTACGTTTCCATATTATTATAAGTATTATTATTATTATTCTTGCTTTTGTACAAACCAAAAACCTGTAGAAAAAGATGGAAGAGACGAGAAAAAATAAATTCCAGCAGACAGTAAAACATTGAAACTAGTAGGCATATAGATTTTGAAAGCCATTTGTATAAGAACAACAAACAAGTCTTGACGTTTTCGTTTCATATCTTTTTAGATGTGAGAGCATCTCTAATATACAACAAAAAAAGTCTTCCATCATTTCTTACACACAATTTTCACAATCATATTATTCTTCACCTGCCTCATCGTTATTAAAATTACCATTATCATAGTCATAAATATTGCACAGTGACTTTTCATCTTTTCGTATTTCCTGCTAAAATATTTTGCTTCGATCAAGACCACCGTTCCCCTTATAGTCTTTTATAGACGACGCCATTAATGACACATAAGGAGTAAAAATGGAATCGAAAAATCCTATTAGCATTTTAAAATTTTAAATGCCTACATACAAAACTAGTTTAGCTAATTTTACATGTTTTTCTTTTTTTCTTGTCACTTGTCACAATCAATCTCACAAATCTGTCCTCTTTGCGAATATTCAATCCTTTACAAAATAAGAAAAAACAGATTTAATGCACATCATCATAGAGAAAGTATACAATTGAAGAATTTCACCTTTATTTTTGTTTTGAACTGCAGAGTTTCCATGCAAATGTGCTGTATAAAAATCATGTATTTATTATGCATCATATTGAATACCACCGTTTCCTCCTATTCCAAATAACATACCCTATACGCGCTCACATATAAATTAACAGTCGCTTTTGTCTCTACGTTTGACGTTGAATTTTAAATATCTTATGTACCAATACGCCAGTTCGTATGTATGTAACAATACATGTAAAATAAATACGATCAATGTTTTTTGTTTTTTGTTTGTCTTTGTCCAGTTTAAAAAATTAGGCTCTCGGTTCTTTTCCTCGTGCTAATATTTTTTCTTTAATGAAGAATAATAATATAATAATAAATATATAAAGACTTTTCACCTTTGACGTTTCCTATCTAGAGAGTAAATAATTAATAGCCTGCAGCTGCAAACAGTAGTTATAAAATATTTTACAAAAATGAAGAAGAGCTGCTCAAAAATTTCCTTATACACAACCTATCGTAATAATTATTGTGCGAATGTAGCTGTTGTCGTTGTCGTTGAGTGTTCAACTCTACCAACGGCAACAGCTACTGGTGAAAATAGTTTTGAGAGAAATCGTATTTTGTTCACGTTACTCATTAATTTTAATTAATATTAGGGTATACCATGCGATATTATTTAGTCGTTTCGTCAAAACAATTTTTGTAGATCACTTTTTTGTGACTTTCGCACGGAGCAGCATGTACTATTATTACTATCTATTTTCATACGGCGTTGCGTTTACAAATGAGAAATTATAGGCTACGCTTTTTGTGTGAATAGATTGACAAGACTGAATAGGTAATTATATTTTAAGTAGTGTAAATTTCTTCTATATTATAAAGCATCAGTAGTTTGTAGCAGCAGCATTGGTAAGTAGGTGTCGAAGTACAAAAATGTATATATTTTCCCTAGTTATTATATATGAAACACAGTATGTGTCTTTCCTTTTTTGTTACTTTTATTACTATTACGATGTATCTATGAATAAATTTTATTGGTTTATTGTTGCTGCTTTTTAAGAGAAGAATTATTAAAAATGATTGCTTAGTTCTCAGCCTTTTGACGGCCATATTGACTGATATATTATAGTTACGTATGTACCTGCTACATACCTAGCCATAACCTAACTATAGATTGTTAGTATTAATAAGTTATATTTTTAATTACGTGAGGCGTCACCAGAACAAATGATGTCAGCGCACACATGACAAAAATGACATTTAAAAGTGATTAATGGTTGCTAAAAGGAGTGGTTAAAACCACGGTGTTTTGAGTGGGTATTTCTTCTCTAAACTAATAACATGCCTCTTCCTCCTCCCGTTTAACTCTCTGTTTTTATGGAATAATTTAAAGAAATAGAACCGAGAGTTTGGGTGAAAGTAGTCGCGTGGAATGAAGAAACCGAAACTTTGAATTGTTCTGCCATGAAGTGAAGCAGTCGTATTTTTGTGAAAGGCAATTATACGCAAATGTATCCTCTATCCTGGCAAGTTAACTTTACTATGAAATACGTTAAAATTGTAATGATATCTACTATTTTATTCTAACAAATTATTGCACCAGATCACGAACCTTGTTTCAATTGTTTTTCGTCCTTGTTACTTGAATTTAAATGAAATATAGCCACCATGTGTGGGTACGGGAATCAAAATCATATATAAATTTTGTGAAAATTGCGTTCATTGGTGCAAGTGAAACAGTAATAGAAAGGGGAAGTGTAAAAGTTTTATAACAGTAACTGAAAACAGGGAATAAGGCTGTATTCTGTATCAGTTGATAAACCAGTTGTCCGGTTGACTTTCTGTACATCACATGTGCTTGCCAGTTATCTTAATTAAAACCGTTTTGGTTTGATATTCTATAATAAATGGCATAATGGCATTGTTGATCACGTTGACCGGGTAGAATATTCTCTAATAATATCTAGACACGATTACCTAGAAGTCCACCGATTTTTCCCCAGTGGTAGTGGCAGTTGGCAGTAGGAGCAGTGTAGTTTGTAGTCAGTAGCTTCACAAGTGATG
The DNA here is from genome assembly GCA_027744295.1 of Callyntrura guangdongensis. Classification (NCBI taxonomy): domain Eukaryota; kingdom Metazoa; phylum Arthropoda; class Collembola; order Entomobryomorpha; family Paronellidae; genus Callyntrura; species Callyntrura guangdongensis. The sequence goes on from JAHZNB010005903.1 coordinate 18,762, forward strand.
ATAGTAGTTGGAGACGGTCTTGTTTGAGAAGAGAGTTAGTAGCTTGGTGCTTTTCAGTTGAAGTGGGTAATGAGGAGGAAGCAGCATGTTTCAAATCACATTTTGTAACGGATTTTTGCAAGTGGTGAATGCGACAAATTCAATCAAGAAGTGGCTGCTCAATCTTTTACTGTTCTCTAGAAGCTATATTATAAAAAAGGAATAAACAGAAAATTATATAATAAGTTTCAAAAGTATCATTTAACTTGCTGTTAGTAAAACAACGCAACACTAACGAAACGTGATGTCTGCAGTGACATGAACATTAAAATAGTAAACGACATCGAGCACAGTGTAACTGCAGCATCCAGTTGAATATCTACATGCTACCTCGGTTGTTTTAGTTAAATGGTTAGTGATCAATGCGTTAAATCCCACACACGCCGAATATAACAATAATTTTGTAACTATATGCAAATGCGTAAAATTGAGGCTACATGTATTTTTCAATTCACAAATAGGTCAAGTAATACTATAAATGACTAATTGAATGTAATATAATCACTTAATCATGTGCTTTATTTGTGTTTAAGGACCTACCTAAACCTAACCTATGACAGCTGCTTTCAAGTGTTTTAAAACTTTGATTATTATTGCATACCATAATTATGTCTTCAGTATTGGCAAAAGCTATATTTATGTATGGCTATACCATACATAAATTAAGTTATTGGTCGTTAGCCCGCATTGTTATCTTAATTTTACCAATTACTCCCAGGTTCGAATATATGGAATGTAAATTTTATGTACAGTGCTCAGGAGAAAATGTGAAACTGTGAAACATCTATATATGTAACGGAGCTGCGCTGTAACTAATCGTGAAGGTCACAGTACAACAGAGAAACGCCAAAACTGCTGATAAATATAACCAAGGTAACTAAGCGTGAATACCTATATCAAAAAATGAATAGAACCAACAGGATGAATGAAATGTCTATGCACAGCACGGAGGAACAATTGTACGGTAAAAGTCTTTATCATCAGATTTAGATTTTCAATACGGTTGCATTGAAAAAAATATATGAGCATTCCGGTCTTACTAATTGTGTTTGCATGCAAGGTCATTTAATTTGTTCTATTACAGGCAATCAATCGATCTGCCAATTCTATCCTGCTTCAAATATATCTTGAACTAAATGATCCTAGATAACGCCATAAATAATGTATCTTTGCTGTTTAACTGAAATGCATTAACATTCAATTTTAATTTATTTTGAAGACGTTTCATTACTTGAAAAATGTTTGGTTTGGAGGTGTATTCGGATTGTTTTGGACATTGGGTTGCATCGGATTCCTGCCATTATTTGAGCCCGTCGCATACAACTGCTGTTGGAAATGATGGAACTGTTGGGCATACGCTGGATCCGAGGGCGGTAGTTGAGGTGGGCCTTGTGGTCCGGGCGGGCCACCAGGATAACCACCAGGAGGACCTTTCATGCCTGGACCATTTGGAGGTACTTGATCCATCATGACAGGGGGATGAGACCCTCTCATCGGGCCACATCCTGGAGAAGGTCCGTTGTTTCCTCCCATCGGACCGGGGCCAGGACCAGAACCGGAGGGCAAGCCACTGTATGGCATACGATTGCCACTCATATTCACATTAACATTCATCTAAAACACAAAGACGAGACGATCATCATTGTCTTATTATGATTATCACATGATTATAAAATAATAATAAAAAAAACTTTTATTTTTCAAATAGGCAACAGCAGTGTTCATTTTGTTTGTGTGAGTTTCATCATCATCACATCAGGATTACATGGCCTTTGAAGTTATGGTAGTGTGACTATTTCTGCTGTTGTTTGTTCAACAGGTATGTGAAAATGCCTCGGGCCAAATGAAAAATAATAAAATGGAAAACTTGTGGTAAGTGAGCAACAATAACCTGCTCGGCAAGCATGACGAGAGGAAAAAGAGGATGGATAGATAATGAAGAAGCTGTTCGCGTTTAACAGAGTCAAAGATGCATGACCAGATACATGAATAGTTTTGAAGGAGAAGATGGGGAAAATGCACATGCTTACTAATATACATACATACCCTATATAGAAGAAATAATAATAAGCGAAACGAAATAAGATGATGAGATCGCGGTAATAGATGGAAAAAGGTAGGAAAACTGACAACGAGTGTAAAACTCTCTCGGAGAGCAATTACATATGAAATGAGGAGTTTCTTAACCCTCCTATTAAAAGTTTCATTATTACCTACTCTTACGGCTGGATGACGGGGAAACAGCAGTGGAGTTTCTTTTGCGTTTTATTATTACTTCTAATCCGATAAATTCTAAAAGTACTGACGTAGTCGTAGTATTTCTAGAAGCAGAAACGAGGCAGCGAGTCAAGTGAAAACATACCCCCAACTAGATAGAACTGGATAAAAAAACAAAGTTGTACGTTGTACAGGCTTTCTGATGTGATATTTTTTCGAGGGACAATGTTATACACTCAGAGCAACTATATCGAATCGAACATTGGCATATGCACACAGGTACATGCCTAAATGTATTTGAATATTTTGAGCGGAGCTATTAATGCGCACATGGTTTCGTATGGCTGGTGATGATGATGATGATAGGGATAGTGATAATCTGATGATTTTTACCCTCATTGGTGAATAAACTCTAACGAGCAAGGTACCCGCAACCATGCTACAATAGCTATCTGAGTTCATTATTATTAATTTTTATACTAAATTTGGTCTTCTTGATCGGACAACTTGTCTGTTAGAAAGATATATTAGGTATGTGTGCTGTTTGAAAAAAGACGCTAATGCTACTACTTGAGTCGGTCGATAGCTGAGAAAAACAGCATCCTGATGTTTTGTAGCAGATTATGAATACCATGCTTAGTATTTTCTCTAAGGTAAACGTACTTAATAGTGGTGTGAATTCTTTGAAAAAATTAGAAAAAACACGAATAAAGGAATGTGATTTTAAGCTGTCAACTGAATCGGGCCTGATCCTGTTAAGATTGTAACAGATGATAAAGCTGTAAGATAGGCAGATATGATTGTTTCAACTTACCCCCATATTCACATTGACGACAGGACCGGAGTTAGGATTGGTATAACGTTGGAGAAAGTCGAGGTTGGGTCGATTGGGACCACCAGGGCCACCTGGACCGGGTCCTGGTCCGGGACCTGGTCCTGGTCCACCCATCACTCCTGATTGCGAACACATACCTGGAGGACCTTGATTGTGAGGGGGAGGCGGTCTCGCAGGAAGGTACTGAATTGTGTTGGGGGCATTTGGTTTCACCTGAATATTGGTTCCACCGAAAGCTCTAGGAGGGCCATTTGGATTATTAGGCATACGTGCGTATGGACTACTTCTACTTGACCCACCGCCGCCACTTTGGCCCATTCTTGGTGGTGGTGGCTGGTTTCCGTAGCCCATTTGTGGAGGAGGTCCGCCTCTAGGGCCGCCTGGCATCCCCGGAGGTCCACCACAAGGTCCCATGGGACCCATTCCTGGCGGCATCTGTTGACCCATAGGACCCATGGGACCCATCGGACCGCCTGGACCAGGACCCATTTGTTGAGACATATTTGGTGGCGGTCCGCCTCCCATGGGAGGTGGTCCGCTCATGTTTCCTCCACCTATTGATGGCATGTGTCCCATCGGACCTCCCATTTGCTGACCCATGTGATTGCCCATTTGGTGACCCATTGGACCCATTCCAGGACCGGGATTCATGTACGGAGGGATATTCTGAATGTTCATCTGTTGTATCGTCATTGTAGCATTCACATAAGTATTGTTAACAGTTTGTGGGCCACCCATAGCCATGCCACCGTCAACATTCTATATTTTTCAAAATTATCCCCGTATAACCCGACGAAATGCAGTAGCAATGAGCATTATAATATAAATCAAAGGTTGATATATTACCTGAACACTATGCATGGATGTATTGAAGTTCACCATGTTAGGGTTCATCGGAGGTCCACCGGGAGCGTTCATGCCGTAGCCACCATTAGCATTCATGCTATACATGGGAATATTTTTATGAAATAACTCAGTATATGCATGGAAATTATTTTTTGTAAATACGTAAAATTGTAAAAGTCTTACCCGCCTCCGGAAGGATTCGGGGGTGTTCCGTTACCCCCTGTAAGCTGCTGAGACATTTGTACCATAGAGGAGATTGGGTCAAAGGCAGGTTTGTTTCCTTGAGGTCCAGGTCCGCTTATATTAGGATTTAGTGGAACATTGTCGAAAACACCATTTCCAGGTCCGTCCGGATGAGGTCCGTCCATTCCCATAGGTGGCATGCCTTGTTTCATCATACTACACGACGAGGGCGGACCACTACTGCTTCCTGGACCCATAGGCCCTGGCCCAAAGTTGCCTGAGCTGGTAGATTTCAGTCCGTCTAAATTCATTTGTAAGGGAGTGCCTGGTTGTGACGTTTTGTCTACACCCTGCGGGCTTGGATTGGGAGTCGTACTATTTTTAGGGGTTACTACAGGTCCAACGCTACCGGGTCGGGTCTAATTAATAACAACGACAAAAAATAAAAATATTTTGTGCGTGTGTGTGTGTACGTGCTTGTGCGTTTTGTTTTATTAAATTGCTACATAATTAAATGGGTGCGTGTCATGAGCAAGTAAATCGCCATTTTATGGCAAGGGTTTTTCTACGTACTTTTGAGCTACCGCTATTGGACGTTATTGGAAGTTCTGGCGTTCCCTTTGGATTACCAGATGGCATCGATACTGGAGTCGGTGGCGCCGAGTGAGAGGGTTTTTGTTGCTGGCCTAAGGTAGGGGTTGACGGATTCATATCCATGTTGGAGGAAGGCATCCTAAAAATGTGTGACAAGGAATAGGCCCAGGTTAGATAAGGTTCATCATCGAGGAAGGTTGAAGTAAAACGGTTCATTTTCGTATACGTACACTGGGGAAGCATCACTGTTATGATCAGCCAGTCCTACATTTGGTTGCTTCTGTATTGTCAGCTCCTGGCCTTCAAAAACGTTTAAATATTGAATTTGTTGTGGTGAGGGAACAGGCATCAGATTAGCTTCCTTTACAGAAGGGGGCGCCGATGAAGTTGGCGAAATCGAACACGACGATTTTTCTTTCCTACTCTTACCTCCTTCGCTATTACTACTTTCCGAATCCTTACGTTGGACGGCAGTGTTGGGTGAACTGTCTTGCACTTGACCAACCTGGGGGCTATAGTAACCGGATGGGTAGTACGAATGGCCGCCACCTCCGGGATACAGTGGGTCATTGGGTAGTGGTGAGTGAGGAGAAGGCCTATGTAAATCAAAAGTTCAACATACATCAGCCAAGAGTTCGTCGTTACTATATGATCTCTTGTCTTATCACACGTTTTACCTATGTGGACCCCCGCAAGAACTGCTAGGAGTCAATGGGGTGGCCGGACTAGGTATGCTTCCACCTCCTCCTTTATTAGAACGAGGTCCGTTTCCCTGCGGACCCATTCCCGGTGGACCATTTGGGGGTTTCAGGCCTTGCTGCGGTGGTTGGCCATCCATAAAGAAGCCACTGTTATTTGAAGGCCAATCGTTTCCCGGTGGTTTATTATTCGGAGGCCCGTTTCCCGGGCCACCAGGCCACGAGTCCATTCCCATACCAGGTCCACCAGGTTCATTTTGCTACGGTGTAAGAATTATCGAAATTGGTTCGTGGTTCGATCATTGATTTTGAGACATGCTCATAAACATTTGAAAGGATTATCTCACAGGCATGTTATAAGGATCCATATCTGGGGGCACCATTGGCGGACAATTGGGGTCGTTAGGCATGTTATGCGGATGATCATTTTCGGGAAATAGAAGTGCCTGCATTTGTCTCATTTTCGCCAGCTTTTCCTCTCGGTGCAATCGTTGCTGAGGGGTAAGGTTTTCATCGGGTATTTTAATGCCAGTTGGCATGGGACCAGGAGGTTGACATGGAGCATTGGGTCCTCCAAAATATCCGGGAGGCTGCCCTCCTGGTCCGGGACCACCAGGGCCACCGGGCGGGCCGTTCGGAGGACCACCACCACTACAAGGTCCCATCGGACCCCCTGGTCCTCCTGGGCCTTGTGGGGACTGGCCACAGTACGGTGAACCATCGTAATAATTCGGATAGCCAGGTTGTGGGCCAGGTTTCTGAATATGATCATGAATATAAAAATTACTCATATTCTGATATACTTATATACTTACAACTGATAAAGCTTCATCATCATCGAGTAAATACTGCAGGTCTTTGAAAAACTTACAGGAGAATTATGAGTATTCCAGCCAGGACCACCAGGTGGAGGTCCTTGATGCATTGGGTTGAATTCTGGTGGCATATTTTGAGGAGGAGGCCCAGGTGGCATTTGCATCATTTGCCCTTTGGAGCCTTTCATTTTTCCACTGGTTTGGGGAGGTGGCCAGTTTGGATTACCTTGGAACTGTCTTCCAAAGTTATTCATCTTAAAGGGATTTTTCTAAAAAGACAAAACCAAATAACACTGATAAAATTTCCGAAATTTGACAAGTAGTAATTTAATGATCTACTACTAACTATCTGAATGCAAGAGACCTCGAGGAACTTTCTCGTAGCGGGTTGCGACATGTGGTATGCAATAATGGAAGGATATTGCTGCTGAAAAACCGCTTCCGCAGCTTTATTGGCGAGTTTTGTAGAGAATACAAATATCTGGCTCTGTTGCTGCATATACTGGGCTTCCATTGTGCTGGGCTGTTGCTTTGTCGAAGAAGGCGGTACTTGAGGTGGTGGAGGAGGCGGATAACCACCGCCCATCATTCCTTGTTGACCTTGTGGATGAGGAGGGCCGTAGTCAGAGGGTCCGCCAGGGCCTGGACCAGACGGATGAGGGGACATGTTCATACTATTAGGAGGCATGTTGTTATTATAGTGAGGGTAGCAGTTGTAATTCATTGGTGGTTTACCTGGAATAACAAAAAAAATTATTATTAGTGTCAGGCTTTACAACAATAAATGTAACGTCCAGTAATCATGACAAATTGACAATGATCCACTAGTAATGCTTTTGCAATGCATATAACCTAGTCAGAAATAGTACACGTGGTCGACACAGATTTTTTTTATCACTTCATTTGAAATTACATAACCGTCTACCTAGATATGTTTCCATGATATATTTTTTTAAACAGCAAAAAACAGTTACGTGACAGGATTAAAATTTTCCTTTGAAAATTGCAAAATCGCCGGATGAAATTAATTCAAAATGTAAACATTAACATAAAACGCACCAAATATGGCAATGAATACCTATATCTATAAATCGAATCATAAACATTGGCATTGATCATATTTATTTCTCAACCTTGACTACGTCGATCGTCCAAAACGTGACTCAAGTAAATCGCTGCGGATACGCAAAAATAAAAAGAGATTTATGACACCAGAAATCATTTGCGCCGATATTATATTAGATATCAAACTATGATTTTATGTATGCTTTCATCACTGTACATCTAACTGCACTAAATATGGGTAGATCAACAAACATTATGGTGCCCATTAAGAGGCTCGTAAAAATCCTTTGTCACGCTACTAAGTTCAGGTTTTAACAACCAGGAAAACCGACAACCTATTTAATATCGTCATACTCTGCTTTAATTTAAATAATATTTAAAAACGAAAGAATAAAACACAAATTCGAGCTCTTTGCAATAGGTCTAGAAACACGTTAATAACCACTTGCCATGTCAAGGCCCTTTAAAAGCGTAAAATTAACGAATTTTCCCGCATTTTGAAAGAAAACAAAAAATAATGCTATATGCAAAAATTCTATTTTCAATCAAATCAATCAATAAAATTATATCCTAGTGCCCAGTGCGCAGGTATTTTTAAAATCTAAACATGACTTTGTGCTAACTAAGCCAAAGAAGCCGTCAAATTGAACAAGGGCAACAAAGTCAAGTCTGTCAATAGCAACCTTAACCTAACAAATTCGAATACACAAGCTGTATGTCAAAAAACGTAAAATGTGATAATCACAGCACTGTTGCACACAACATTGTACACTTACAGTCTGGAAAGTCTGGATGACCAAGTTCTGGAAGCGGAGGTATATCTGGCGGACATTCATTTTTGACATCGAGGAGCTGCGGTGTTGAGGGATTTTCCAATTTTATATCACTTCCGTTCATCATAATGTCGTCATGAAGGCCTTTGTTGGAAGGAGTGGGAATGGATCCATCACCCATGTCCCCTGGACCTCCTTGGTTGGACGGCCCTCCTGATCCACCTCCCGAATCCACTCCGACAGGTGGCTTCTCCTCTTTGATTTTATTTATCCCATTTTTATTTCTTTTTCTAGATACCTTCGCAGGGGTAGCACCACCTCCTCCAACAGGACTTTTTCTGGGATTCTTCCGCTCCATCTTGTTTTTTCTATTTTGCTGTGGTAGCAGGAGGAGGTTACGTGCGTAAGGTGATGTGCGAAGGCCTATTTCCTCTTGGCTCTCCTCCGGTAGAAATTTTAATCCTGTTTAATTTTTTGTCCGTTTTGCTTCGCTTGTTGGATCTCACTTCTTGTTCTTCGAATCTGCTTCGCTACGAGGTTGGTAATTTTAGCAACAGTAGTGGTACCAAAGGTAAATGAAGTAGTTGTTGATGTAGTAAAAACTGCTTTCTTTCTGCTTTCGGTTTCATTTGTACCAAATCTTCCGTTCTGCAGCACTGGCAGCATCAGAAGATTAGAATCAACGACCAATAAAAATTTCTTTGCTCTACTTAACGAGAGCGGTAATTGCCGCGTGCAAAAATATTATGGCACATTAAAATCACAATGCACCATCATTACCACACGATCACCAGGATCACCGACGACACGCGTTGACGTTGGGTTCCCTTCCTTATTACCAATTTATTACTATTTTTTTCTTTTAGGTTAGAACAAACCGCCACGTGAAAAAATATATATATACCTACAAGCTAGCTATTAATATCATCGCATTAACTTTGATCCTTTTTTTATTATTATTCTCTTCTCCCTCTCAGCACAGCTTTGTTTCTTCATTTCCACGTTCAACCACATTCTGGAACCTGAAGTGGTCGGAAGTTCATTTTATTTTAGTAGCAACGATTTTTTTTAAATTTTCGTATCACTGAGCTCTTTTCCAGCATACACGATTTTATTGCAAATACAACAGCAGCGCAATGCTTTTAATTACATTTAAATTATGACACCGTAACACACACAACCGCTGCTGCTGCTTCTGTTTCTTCTCCTGCTGCTCCCTTCTCTTTTTTTCTCTTTTGTCTCATCATTCTGATTTAGTAATTAGTACACCTTCTCGCCTTTATCATCGTCACCTTTTCACCATCTTTCTTCTCCCTCCGTCGAGCCGCAGCCGCCTTCGTCAGGACAGCCGACGTTTTTTATCATTCAACGGGAAAAACTGTCAATCAGTAGTGCAACAGGGAAATCAATAACAAAACAATGCTGTCTGGAGCTGGACTGGCTGCTCCTGCTAATGAATGAGATGTGCGACACTCTGATTCTTCCTCTTAATTACTCTTGTATTACAATAACAACAACATATCAACAACAAACAACAACAACAACGGCAAACGGCCACAACTGTTATATTCCTACGACTACTATATTATTATTATTGTTACTACTATTATTCATCACCATTATCTTCATCAGCAGCGCACAAGAAGCACAACAACAAACACCACCATCACCACACACTTTTAAATATAATTGGCATTTTGTGTGTATCTTTCTCCCTCTCTCCCTGCTGTGTGTGAGTGTGTCTTTCTCTCTTCTGAACGTGAATTACTAATAAGAATATTATTACTATTGTTATTATTACTACTACTATTATTAATATTATTTTATTACGCCAAGCAGTGGTAGCAGTTGTAGTAGTACATTATAATGTGTAGTCGTAGTACTAGTAAGTAACAGAGCGCTGCGCTCTGCTATGCTGCTGGCTGACTGCTGCTGCTGTTCCTCCGTGTATTACCAGTTACATGAGAAGACCGAAGCAAACGAGAGATGAACAAGAGAGCAAAAAAACAAGCAGCAAGTATGCATGTTTGTTGTGTTGTATATTTATTTACCTTTATTGTAGCCAGAGAGCCAGAGAGACTAAAGAGAGCATTTAAGGAGTAGGGATATAATAACAAGTAGAAAAAGGATGATGTACTTTTTTCGTTGGAGGTTGGAGTTTTCTGTTAGGACCGTTTGATGTTGGACAAAACTGGCTATAAATTCATACTATATGAATGGATAGATGTATATATACATAATATGGTTTGTCCGTGGTAGTAGTAATTATCATTATGTATGTAGTGTGTAGGAATATGTGTGCTTATATCGTATAATCTTACCTCAGCACATATATATATACATATTATTTTATTAATATTTATGTGGAATATATAATAGTAATAATAATAGGATCTTTTTTAAATTGTACATATATACATGTATGCTATAATATTAATAATATATGCGGTATTTTTGTGTATGGAGTGTGGTGGCGGCGGAATATGCTACGTTATGTATACTTTTTTTTATTGTGTAAGTATGTATGTGTACAAAGCATATAACACATACACAGAGAGCGAGTGAGAGGGTTTTTTATGTTTGGAAAAAATGCTGCAATGCAATGCAATGATTATTAATATCACGGCGACGACGACAACAGCAACGACGAGTATTACTACTAGTTTAGAAACGACGACGACAACAGGCAACAACGGCGAGGGCTTGCTGCTGCTGGTCTCTTGAATGCAATGCAATGCTCCTATAATGTTACATTTCTTCTGTGTATCATGATCATGTACCACAGAAAAGGATATTGGGATTTTGGGGATATATTATGGCAATGTTAGTAACATGTAAGCTGCTGCCACCATGCACCACCGCCACCACTTTTTTAGGAACGAACGAAAGGTGAGGTTGATCGTTTATAATATCAGAGCGTGTATAAAGTGTGGAGCAGGCATGTAATAAAAACGTGTGTAGCGCGTATACCTAGCAAGGCAAAAGGGTGACTCTTCCGTGTAAAAATTTTACATGAGGGTTACACAGAAAGCGGCGAGAAGAAAAATCAGTCATATTAGACGAAATATGGAGTAGCGGAGGAGGGCTAGTTTAATCTGCCGGTTTGTTAGAACGAACGATATCGAGAAGAGGGAACATCAAATCGGTACCCTGATATACGATGTGTGCTTTCCGTTGATGACAACGATACCCGAGATATTTTGTGATAGCAATCGGAAATCAGGAGAGCTTTCGGAAGATAATATTTATTAGAAGCTATCTAGCCGGTTTGGTTAATTTCTATTGCCGGCATTAACAACTGGGATTTTTGCATAGACGGCATTAGTCTTAGATAATGAAGATGAGATAATTATGTTCAAGTCGTTGATTTCGAAGCATCGTTTTCTCTAAAAACTTTTCGACGTTTTCCCCTATCACTTCGTGTCGAATATGCGTGAAAGCTGTGGACATCATTAAAAACAATAGAGAAGTTAACTTGATTGAAAAATAAAATGCGCATCACATTTAAATTAAAAATTTACAAATTTTTATTTTGAATTATGTAGGCAGATGATGTGATTTTTTTTATCAAAATCTTGAACTTGCTTAGTTAATAACAAGATTGTGAGTACTTATGTGATGAAGAGTAACGCATAAATATGTCATCAATGTCATGTCATACGAAAATGTCATAAAAATATGAAAGTACTATGCGAGCCAAGGTGTCAAATACCTGGGTGATAGAAATCGAAACGGCTCACCAAAGTCATCAACACTGGGCGAACAGACGGACAAATACTCTTGAGGAACTGTCCGTTGAGCGTGTATATGTGTAACGTTGTTACAAACTGTGAAAAGCAATGAGCATCATGATGATTATTATGACGATAGGGCAGGCAGGAGGAAAATAATGAAGAGAACAAGAGACGAGAGCTCCTTTTTTGAAACTTGATCCTGGCACCAACCAACGGAACAGACGAAACGAACGAACAACGGCAAGCCAACAAGCAGCAACCATTTGCATTTTAAAAATCCTTTTCTTTCTCAGCTTATTATCGGTCTCGCTGTTCAAAGTTGGTTGTTGGGAAAATGCATTGGAAAGGAGGAATTTTTAGTGAGTGAGTCAAAGCGAACAGTCGAAAAGGTTTTGGAATTGACAATTGAGGGAAAAAGAGGAAAGAAGCAGGAGGCCACTCTTTGCTTGCTGCACCACCAGCAATAATCATCAGCAGTACAAAACCGTAGTAGTAGTCATCGTTGTGGCAGCAGCAGCATGGCAAGACGAGGAGATGAACTGAAGCAAAGCTCGTTTTTTTCATAGAAATGCTGTAACAAAAGTGAATGGGGAGAAAAGAGAAGGAGGATATTACTTTGGTTAAAAGTGGTAGAGTTGTTTGAGTGAGAGAACTCTCTCCTCCGCCGCCGCTCCTCTCAGCTCTCTCCTCACTACTCACACACAATCACACAATGTAATCAGTCAGTGGAGTTCTCTCCGTTGTTGTAGTTGTTCGTTGTTCCATCTCTTGTCTCTCTCTCTCTCTCTCTTATCCTTTTTTCTTTTTGCTCTCTTCTTGTCCCTCTTCACTCTCCGGCGTGTTGTGTAAGAACCACTACCGTAAACCGTGTTATGTCTGCTCTTAGGATTTTGCTGTTTCAGCTTGCCTGCTTTCAACGCGTATTTTGGATTTTTTTAGAGAGAAAGAAATATATTGGGGAGGCATTCATGGGAGAGAGGGTATGAGTAAATGAAGGAAAGGCAAGCATCATCGCATGACATTAGAGGCAGCAACAGCAGCAAGCAGCAGGAAGGAAGAAAAACCAGTTTAGGGTTTGTTATGTTAAATACAGGATCATCATGATGGTCGTGTCCTGATCGCGGACGAATGGAGTATGATGGAAGAGGAGGGTTGGTTTTTCGGATAGATGTAAGAATGTGAGCATGGATGTATGCTTGCATGTCTTTTTGGATGTGTGTTTTTTATATGACAGCAACAACAACGGGAATATTATTATTATCACGCTTTTACGTATTTATCATCGCACAGGGTATTACACGAGTGCAATGTGAGAGGAGAGGTATTACTTATTGTGTGTACATCATCACGGGGATTGGATTTTGGGGTACGTGGAAAGCAATTCGGTGTGTTGATGATGGTGGTGGTATTGGTAGGGGTGTTGATATTCTTTCATTATCTTTAGCTTTAGCTCAAACCGTGTGAAGGGGTGAGTTATGGAGCAATTGGAAAAGTCTGCGCCGGCCGGCCGGCTTTTCTTCAGGTCCACAGATTAGTCAAAGGAAATAAACGTGGCACGTGACGGACGTATTTGGCTTTTCATACCTGTTTGACATTAAATAATGGGTAATAAAGTAATAAGACATGTGCATTATCTTTTGTACACTCTTAACGATAAGCGTAACAAATTGGTAAGAATCAAACACCATTGGCAGTTTTAGGTATATCTGGATGTGAATGTGAACTGGCAATTTGACATTTAGCCAACAGATTTAAAAAATGCTGTGAAATTTGTCTTCATGAATATTGCAAATTGCAATAAAAAAAACTTGTTCAATACTTGCGCTGCTGTTAGAATTAGAATGAATGAATAATTGATAAGTAAATGTATTTACATGAGACAAAATCCGTCAGCGCCCCTTGGTTACAGCACTAACCCAAGTTTTTCGATGATTATGATTTACTTTTGTATCAACTACCGTTCTGTTGGGTCTCTGTTGCGGTGGTGGAGAGACTGTGGAAAAGTACATAGTCTCCTTAGAAGCCGAAGCGTCCTTTATTGAATTTTAGTTTAGGAGGAGGGACAAGGACAACCTCGTCCAAAGAAGTAGCGAAAGGTGTATAAGGACCTGTAATTTGCCTATTGTTTGCTGTTGAGATTTTCATTTGTACAATTTTGACGTTGTTATTATTTATTGAATAAGAACCGTGTCTCCTTCTCTCTGCTGCTTTATACATGTTTATGTTATGTTTGCATTTGCATTACTTGCTACATACGTATCACCATCATCATAATAAATGTCGTCGTGCGTGAAAATTTGTCCTTCAATAACCTTATTTATAGTAATCCCATCCCGGTGGTATATATACATATTCTACTTAGTACTACGATGACGATAATATGCATGTATACACACACACGTGCAATATTTTATACATCACATTTAAGTCTTTAAAAAATGAATTCGTAATTAACCACCTTTGAAAATTGGATTCAGTTCAAATTATTGCATATTGACCTTTATGAATTTCATGCTTGCCTGTACGCCTCTATCATCAAACCACACACATGCATACATATGCATACCAATAATACGAGCCAACTACAAAATAATAATATGCTTCCTCAATTGCAATTGCTCAATAATATTTTTCAACTTCGGCCAATTTTATCATCCACACTGCCTAATAGCATCTTCAATTTGTTAATCAACCACAAACAACATAATGCAAAACACATGTTACAAACGTTTACATGAGATTTTTTTGTGTAGATGATACCTCTAAGAAACCTACAACAACAAGTCTTCTTTCTTAGGTATACACGAAATATATTCCACTTAAAAGCGATTTTTTTTCTTTTCGTCTTCGCATTTTATTCTGTCTTGCTACTTTGGAATTCACAAATTTGTTTGTGTGGATTGGATTGGATAACCCGATTTAATGATTCGCCAACATTTTATAAACTAGTTTTCACACACGTTCTCGACCGTACATTTATATCTAGTCATTCTTCTTCTTCGTCTTCTCCTTCTTAATATTATTATTAGGTAGCGCTCATAAGAGCAGAGGCATTGATTAAAAGTGCTCGGCTTGTCTTTGGAGCAACGTCTGTCCGGCCGTCCAGATTTAAAAACCAAGCGTTCACAAGTCTAACGTCCCCCACGTAGACAGGGGCTACTCGAATCATGTAAATGGCCAGTGCAAGAAAAAATTAACAGTTTTTTCAAAATTCTCACTAAAATGATGGGCATGCTTCGCGCGCTTTCTACCTATTTTGTCAATTTTCTAACAAATTTGATGATTTTTAGGATAGTACTTGGTAAGTATGTGAGCACTTAATTTAAGCTTTTAATGCAATATGCGATATTTTGACCTCGGGTTTTTCGCAAGGTACTCAAAATGGATATGTTCATGAATTACGCCAGAATTTCCCCTCCTGTATTACAATTTCTTTGTTGTCTTCCCCCGCCCCAAATTCTTAGGCTGTAATTTAAACGATAAAAGCACAAGAAGAAGAATTAAATGAGGTACTGGTTTCAATCGTGCGGGATAATCCCCAAATAACAACCAGGGATTTAATTTGGTAAGAAATTTATCTCCGAGGAAATGTATAAGTAGTAAAAGTACAACGAGATTGATTGATTGGTACAGGATAACCCCGAGGATCAAAAGCTCAGAATTTGATACTTTATGACTAGGAAACAAATGAGTAACTTCAGCTCGGGACCCTTAAGATTCGGATCCGGATGAAAGAGTTGTACTGTATTTACTTTGGTCATTTTTGCGTTACTAAAATTTTGTATTTCGACATGATGATGCGTACCTAGATGTACATATCGTCAAGACGTTTGTAAAATAGGCGCTAATTTTGTGCACGAGCGATACATGTTTTCCTTTACAACCAAGAAATGTATAAGTAGTAAAAGTACAACGAGATTGATTGATTGGTACAGGATAACCCCGAGGATCAAAAGCTCAGAATTTGATACTTTATGACTAGGAAATAAATGAGTAACTTCAGCTCGGGACCCTTAAGATTCGGATCCGGATGAAAGAGTTGTACTGTACTTTGGTCAAAACACTTTAAAATTTTGTATTTCGACATGATTATGCGTACCTAGATGTACATATCGTCAAGACGTTTGTAAAATAGGCGCTAATTTTGTGCACGAGCGATACATGTTTTCCTTTACAACCAAATAGTTATTATTATTAATAGAAAAGATCAAGTATTTTAATCAAAAGAGCAAGAAAACGATACACACAGATCTTTCTTGCCACAAAGAGCAGCTCTCTTCTCTCGCTGTCTTTTTGCGCTATAAATACAATAACAAGTACATCATCGCGTCGCCGATTGTACGCAGACAGTGGCGCTTACGAAAAAACTGTTACGTATTACGTAGTTCGCGTTTTTAACGACGTACATACGTACGTAAATGCAATTTAATGTTTCTTCTTTTTGGTAATAGATCTTGGTTTGCTCGTGTTGCTGCCCGTCTTTTTTCAATGCATGCATACATGAATATGTAATTATACTGTGTGTAGAGAGACACACCAAAAGACAAACATTAAAAATTTCTCTTTATACCTTATGATTATTATTGCTAATATTATTACATATTACAATACTAATAATAAAAGGTATTCAAGTGCGATACATGATGATGCACATCCAAGAGTCAGACAGAGAGACCCAAGTTGTCTCTTTTTTCCCTCACCCTCTCTTCATAATAATCAAAAACAACTACTCTGAAATGAACTAACAGAGCAGCAGCAAAAAAAAATAAAATAAAAAAGTTGGCTGCCGCTTCAGCGTCTCGCCTATAAATAGTAGAAAAAAGTTGTATGCATATTCCATAATATAATGAACATGAACGTACATACATATACTTCCCTACATATTATTATTACATTGTGTTTGGGCATGTGATTGTTAAATGCATACTTGTAACACACACACACACACACACCCTGAGCCAAAGAGTTTTTATACGAAATGTTCACAAGTTCATTAGTTTCTTTACTTGTTCCATGACGGATTTTTTTATGTGTACCTCTACGAAAAAACGATGTTTTTTGTGTGACGACGACGATGCACGGTGATATGATGATTTGATAGGAGGAGAACATGAAAAAAGGAGAGGAATACAAAATACAATTCTTTTTTGCTCTCTCTCTCTCTCTAAACTACGCGGTGGCGGTGAACCAACTCAACTGAAAAAGAGAGGGTACGATATCCTCTCTCTCTCTCTCTCTCTCTCAAACTGTGGCGTACCTAATAATATGAATACATAATATATTATGCCCCTTTTCTCGCTCTCGCACTACTACTACTCGACTTGCACACTGTTCACAGCACAACAATACTGGCTGTGCCTGCCTTGTGTGTTGTACTAAACTAAGTGTCAAGTTTTATTTGCTCTTGCTCCTCTTTATTGCTTCTCGCCAGAGAGTTTTCATGAGGATGACGACGACGACGATGATGATGATGACGAATATAAAAGATTTTTCTCTTATAAACTTATACAAGTTTATATTTCACGAAGAATCAGTCACTAGAGATAAATGTATTATGTATGTAGGCAATAATGCAATGAAGAAATGTGTGTGCATTTGTACGTAATGCAAGCTGTTGTTCACTCTCTCTCCCTCTCTTTGCCCAATGTGTTCCTCTCTTCTCCATCCATCGAAAATCCAAACAACCAGATACAACAATAACAACAGGAGCAACGAGGTTTTTGCTGTTGTTGTTGTTTCATTTATTGTAGTTGTTGTAGACCATGTACTCTGTCTGCAGTGTGTACATTGTACCGTGTAAGGGCAACTTTTCTTCGGAGTGTAATAAAAGCAAAATGGAATAATATTATACGTAGAACTGTGAGAGAAAGAGAGACGGAACAGTTCCATTATAAAACAACAAGAACAACAATTCTTTGAACAACTAGAGAGAGAGAGAGAGAGAGAGAGAGAGAGAGAGAGAGAGAGAGAGCG
>JAHZNB010005904.1:0-33100 GCA_027744295.1 Callyntrura guangdongensis
ACAATATGTTGAAGGTGTCATTTGGACAGTGTTTTTTTTTATTTTAAAAAATCAACTTAATATATTAGTGCATAATTCAGTGCTTTGGAATTATTATTTGTGCAGTATTGTATCAAATGTCATGTCGTCCTGTCGAAATCATGTTTCTTTTATTCCTTATGTTAAAGTTGTGTGTGTCTTCTGCTTTCTACCTGACTTCTTCCTTCTTTACAACAGTGAAGTGGCTGGCTGTGCCGTGTGATAATTCATTATTACTTTCAGACGAACATGAACTTTGTTTTCTCAGTTCAACCTATACCCACAAGGTGTTTGGCTCAGAGTAATTGTGCAAAGGGAAGAAAAAAAAGTTGACCACTGTTGGAAATCAAACAACATTTTATACTTTTGAAATGAAGGCTGACACACGTTTATAAATGTTAACATTTATTTTAGTATGTTACTATAAAGAAAATGGTAAGTGGCAGGTTTGGTTCTGAAAAAAGAAGACGGTAGGTTTATATTTTTTGAAGACCAGGAGCACTTCTGAACAATAAACCGCGAAGACGTTTCTCTTCCCTTTTTACATTGCCTACAAAAACGTCACAGATTGTTCTAATTTCTCTTTCAATAGACCATTTTAATTATACTGCACATGGTGCACCCTTCTCTTTAGTGTGATTGGGTTAAAAAAAGCAACAAGGTATACCCGCAAGAAAGAAACCACTATAAATATTGTCAAGGTACAAAGATGTTACTATGTAATACTCTGAGAGCAAGATCCTGTCATGTCAGTCAAAACGCTTTACAATTTAAATCATGTTTGCGTACATCGTGGCCGGCATCATTTGCAAAATTGCAAATTCCTTCGGTCCCTCTACAGCACATCAAAAATGTTACTGGTGTACGTACACACACTCACATGCGTGTATATCTACCTCATTCCTGCATTCATTAATGAATTCCTCCACATTTGCAACATAAAAAGTAACTACATAGTTTAAAGTACATTCACGATCCTTACTCGTAATTTGTTTTTATTTTGTAAGTGTAAGCATTCTTTGAGTTTGTATGAGTCATGTTAGTTGACTCTCCGATGAAAGAGGAATGGTGAGCTTTTTACATGTTTTTATTTTGATGAACTTCACGTGAACTATGGTTGATGTTTTGCATTGTAATTTGAAAGGAATCAACTTTTTTTCCTCATCGTTGCAAAGATCAAAATGGCCACGAAGATTGCATTATGTTATATTGTGGAAAAATATACTATCCTCTAATCGTTTCTCTCACTTCATCAGCAAATCAACTGTTTAAGTAGCAGAAACGAGCAACTAATTCCACATTTTTATTCGTTCGTTTCTATCAAAACAGAGAAAAGAAATGAAATAAAGTTATGTTATAACACACTATATTGGCAGTGTGGCACATTTATGGTAATGGTTAATGTATGATAACAAGGTGTTAGGATGAAAAAGAATATAAAAAGCACGTGTTCTGTGTACAAAAATTCAGAATGATGGCAGTTACTCTCCTATTACGGTTTATGTTATCGTTCACATCAAGTATGTTTCCCATTTACCTGTCTCTCCAATTGTTTCTTTCTTCCTTTTCAGTCTTGTACAGACTCATACGAAATTTATTACCATGCACTAAACTAAATGAAATGTAAAAGTTTACAGAGCGCACCAACCACACACTCACACACAATTTAATGTTCATCATATAATAACACTACTTTTGCTGGTCATCATCATAATAATAACAATATTGTTACTATTATCTCCATCGTCAAACAATTTTCTTCACAAAATGCTTATTTTTCACAATAAGTTTCTCAATCTTACGGGCGGATTGTACAAATAGCAGTAGTAGTACGACGAATCACCGTCGTCGTCCAAACGTTTCTTAGCATTTAGCAGTCCAAATGCAAAGCAACGAGGACGAGCAGCATTTTTCTGTCAGAAGATAGATGCCTACCTGCCTATTCTCTTTATTGCTTTCTTTCTAACTAGTAAATTCGTAGTTATAAGGCGAGAGAAGAAGTAAATAGTCAACCGCTGTTATCGTTACTACTTAATAGTATGAGCTACAAGGTTTACGGTTTCCTTTCCCACTTCAATTATTATTACTACTACCATTACAATATTGTTTATTTCACTTAACATGTTATTTTTTTTCTTTTGCAGAATCATCGTGGGACTCGTGAGTCAAGAACAAGCCCATACGACACCAATCAAGCAGCCGTGAGTAGTAGACGTAAAAGGTGTAATGACGTCTCACCATCATCACTATCATCATCATCATCATCTCACTTCGTATTATCTTCAGAAGAAAAAGAAGAAGCAACAGCATCCCCAGCAAGAACAACATCTTGCCTTGACAGTGAGAATAAAAAACAGGACGGAAGGATTTTAACAATGAGAGAGCTCGATATTCCTCACGCGACAACAATAGACTGTTCCCAGTCTTACTACACTGGTCACCACAACCATCATCTTCAACATAATCCATATCAGAATCATAATGTCGGACATCATCAGTATCACCAACAAGTATGTCAACTGTGTCTTTTCTCTTGAGCAAAAAAAATTCATACGTGCGCAATTTATCATAAATTATTATTATTCCTCATGTTGATACTTTTTATTGCCCTATTTCATTATACGATCTCATCTACCCAAGACGCATATTATGGTAGGTAGCTGCGGTAGTGAGAGAGAAGACAGATTTTTTATTTAAGTTCCCGTTTACTCTTCACTTACTATTCACTTCAGATAACGTAAATTGCGTCGTCGCAAGATAAAAATAATAACTTTCGGATGAAAAAGCAGATGTTCGATGTCACATTATTACAGAAAAATAGTTGCGTTGTACGCAAAAACACAAACTATGAGCGACTATAATTTCTGAAAAATGTTTGTTTTATGTAGTAGGCATTTTAGGCATTCGTGAACTATTTATTTACATTTTATGCATCACGTCCCACATCTAGAAAATCAACTGATACTCTTTACTCACCAGTTTTTTATAACTTTCCTCATTTATACGACAACCTACCAGAAAATAAAGGCAACGCACAAAGAAATATACTGGGAAAATATGTTTCGTGTTTCTCTGAGCTTCTGTAGTTCTGCTCAACTTTTGTTGACATCCATCTCATACACGACCATCTCTCTGTCCTGCTCCTCCGTATTTCATACGTCGTATGCTTTTGATCTATAAAATATACTAATGTCACTCTCAATTTGCTCTCAGGAAACTTAGTTCTAACAAGTTTAGTTTTCCCCCGACATTTTAGTCACGCTTCATATTCACGTGTAATTTGAAATTGTACAGTAGGCATATGCATAGTCATACAATGTAAATACCTGTCGCTATACTCATACATAAGTGCAGGAGATTTAAAAAATAAATATTTACAAACGATCTTAGCTTTTATCATGGAATAAAATTATCTAACTTGACAGCCATCTCCGGAAGAGTGTAAAGTGGTTTGTTGAACTGTGTAAAATATGGGACAGTAAAGGCTGGACTGCAGTAAAAATTTGTTTTGGTTGCGGTAAAAACAAAGAATATCAGATTCATTCATGATTGGTTGCTAAAGATATTTTCGTTCCGTGTACCCTTTCAACGCCAGATTTCAAATTAAGTAGAAGAGTATATTTATGTCTTTTTCTCTTTTCCACAAACAACCATCTAATAAGAATTTATAGGTTTCTCTTACCACAACTATATACTTGGTTGAATAGGATTTTGTTTCTCTATAGAAATTAAGTATAGCAATGCAGTCGCAACCTTTGTACCAGCTTTTTTCGTTTCTTGCTGTGTTACAGGCCAGAGATGCTTAAATGTAGTGTGTACTATGTAGTACCTATGTATTATTTTGCACACGTTTCGATTTTCTGAAGTACTTATGTAAGTATACAAGTAAGTAACCAGAAGGACTTCCACGTGCAAGCTGGAGTAAATTTCATTGTACCATCACGCTTTGATGCCACTCAACAGCTGCTGCACTATATTTCGGAATGTGCATTTTAAAAGTAGTCATTCATGTTCTGTTGATGTGAAATGTGACTGAAAATCCAAGTGTGTATTATGATTTATTTTAACAGTAATAAATCTATGTGGCTGATGTGCATTCGAAAATAAGTGACACTGCGTGCAATATGGACTAATCGAATGGCAAAGCTATCACGCCTTGTCCTTTCGCATCCAGCCTTTCACTTTTACAGCGTCTTTTAATTTACAGGTAGACACGTACGCACAGTAGTAAAAATTCCATCCGAATAATAGGGAATCGCTTCTGAAATAGTACCACACACAGTTTAGCCCTGAAATGAGAATGAATCTTTTGTAATAATCATTTTTTTGCTCCCTTCGCTTTCCTTGATTGTAAATGGTAGGTGTGCTGGTATGTCGTGCGATACCATAGAGTATAGCGCGTAGAGTAAGTACATGCACCATGCAGTCTAGAGCTGAGTGCAATGCAATGTAACTTGTACATAGTAGTAGTTGTCAGTAGTCGTCGTAAGATAGAACTAATAAAGTAGTCAGAAATTCAGCATAATTATCTGGGACCTTACAATAGAGTATCCATAATTAAGACTGAACATAACAGTAGGTAGGTCTACAGTTGCTGCTTACTTGACAGCTCGTATTTAACTCTCATCAACGATTGCCATAATATTAATTAACTTTAACGGCAGATGCAGTAATCGAACAGTGCATAAGTGGTTATCAGTCAACAGGTAATAAAAAGTTTCTCAAACAAAGAAGGAATAGAATATCTATTAAAAGCCTTTATAGCACATTCCTATTTCTCATGATAATGTAGTCGGCCTGCACGCATTTTACAGGACCGAACCAATATGCTACCATGTTCAACTAGGTACATGTAAAGTTCGTAGAACGAATCCATGCCACAGAGCAGCATGTTTTATAGGGGAATCGTGAATCAGAGGTGCCTCAAGATAAATATCGATAACGATATTGATTTTTCACACAAGAATTTTCTTTCAAATACCTAGGCCTTGAAGTGCCACATGAGTCATTGGCCACGAATCACGATTAAACATAAAAAACAACACAAAATATTACATATACGGCACTTGTTATAAGTTTGTAAGAGATAAATACGTTCATAGGTATGCAACAACTTGATGCATTGCCACTGCCGCCGCCAACCACCAATAGCGAACTCACAAAGTTTCACTGGCTGCATCACTTTTGTCCATAAGACCTGTGGCTCATACATTCGATGAGCAAACATTATCTGACTTGAAAGTTGTGCGATGGTGGTGTTTTACGAGATAAAATTCTGAACGTTATGTAGGGATTTTGACAAGGCATTTTTCAAAAAAATTCTGTACTCGTGGAGCTGCACGTAGGTGCGCGTACAAAAAATTTGAAGTATATAACTACTACGTGGACTGTGAAGCCTAAAGTCATGTGCCCGACTCATTTTCGTTTGCATCAAGTTATTCTGTAAGTTTGCGCCAAATTTGACTGGCCTTTCCTTGTTTGCTTGTAATAGTGTAGAAACGGAAAATGAAAATTGCATAGGTATATATTTACATTTGAATAAAATATTCTTCTTTGTGCATTTAGTCAGAAGAGGAGGTAATGTTTTGTGTGTATTTATTTCTAGGCTAGTATGTATGTGCTCTCTGTATCAAATAGCAGCAACACATTCACAGTAAATGCAAAGTGATGGTGCAACTGACAGAATATTTTTCCTCTTCACTCACACTGATTTCCCCTTGGATTATGGTGGAAGAGCTGAAGGGCAACATATAAAATCAAAGATTACGACGAATCGTGCAGAAAAGTGAAGCAAAGAAAGTCATGCCTCGTAAATATATGCACATAATATAGAATATGATCGAATTACATTGTTAAAATTTCGTGCCTCATCGACAGTGTGAGGACAGCGAATGAAGCGACATAACATGCTATAGAGGAACAGAGACGCAGACACACAACGACTATGCAATATTACCAGCTACTTTTGGTATCTGAAATACTGTTTCTCTGTCATATCATATAATATGTGACGTGGTGATCAGATATAGATTGATTGTCGATACAATAAAACTGTACGTGGTAGATTGGTATGTAAATACCGTTGAATAAATAACGTTTCCAGAGACAATGAAACAACCATGGGTGAACTCAGGAAAACATGTGAATCACGTTCATCTTCGTTAGTTTTACTAACGACTACAACTACAAACGATGAGATTATAGACAAGGTATAGTATATATGATGTTGTGCATTGTCCTGAACATCATCGACTTCAATATCAGTTCAAATTTAGGGCTTTGCCAAGCATACAGATAGTACCTGCCAGGTACAAAGAAAAAAAAATAAGATAACGATTTCTCTGTTATTAAAATTTTCATTTTCATCATCGACGACCAGCGACAAATAAGAAAAAGTCAAATGTAAAACCCAATGGGCATACACATTATTACAATCGTCGCTACAATACTGTACATACACCCATGTGTATAATTCACAAAGAAATTCCTTTGGTGACCCACTCACTCTGTTTGTTTTTTTATGACGATAACACTTAAATCCAATCAAGGTACAACCAATACCAAATCAACCACACTAAATACTCCAATAAAATTATGATGCGGGGTAGATTAAGAATTTACCTAACATTTTGTAGTTTATCTAGCTTTTTCACTTTCTTCGTTTGAATTGTAATAAAATTATCTGATTACTTCAAGAGCGCGTGTACACAAGTATATAAAGCATCTGTACTCAGGCACAGGTAAGCATGCACCAATAAAACTTGAAACACCATCTTTCGTAATGTTTGTTTAGCATTCTTCGAAAAGGAGATTCCGTCGGTTAAATTTGCGGTCTACTGTGATAAAC
This sequence comes from Callyntrura guangdongensis, assembly GCA_027744295.1. NCBI lineage: Eukaryota > Metazoa > Arthropoda > Collembola > Entomobryomorpha > Paronellidae > Callyntrura > Callyntrura guangdongensis. The sequence continues at coordinate 6,866 of JAHZNB010005904.1, forward strand.
TTGTTCCTGGTGGTGTATATTATGAGATGTGATCTAACCTCGAGCAGTTTCGTTTGTCAATAAAGATAACAATTTTGGTGAATGGTGGTGTAACGTTGTTCTTGCACAGGACATTTTACAGCGCTGCAGAATATATCATGTTAATCCTTCAAATGTACATATTTACTCTTGTTTTTAATCAAAGAACATGAATAATTTTGTTTGATACTGGGTGACAAATTTCTCTTCTCATTGTAGAATGCATTGTAGCATGCCGTCGGTGAGATCGTAAACCTAAATGTCGACATGGCTAAAAAAAAGTTTAAACACAAAGAAACTTATATGTTTACAAAAAACTAAAAGTATTGTTTGGTTTGCAAAGCCTCAAGTGTTATGTTTCTTGTTTCACTTTTCTGTACGACACTTACAACCCAAAATGGAAATCAAAAATTGGGTTGAGTAATCCGACTGCCTACGTACACCCAGTAACTAGCAACCGAATCAATAAGGTTATTCGTAGTGTTTATTGTAATGACGAACTGAAGTGCCAGTGCATCAGCAGCAGCAGGAATAGGCATAATGACTTTCATGAACGGTTATCGTTTGTCCTTCATGGGACGTGGGATAAAGCACATTAAAAATGAATTGCTCGTTACTAAAATTCACCCCTTTCCCTTATGTTGTCTGTCTTTATTGTTTTGTTTGATACACATCAGTTGATAACTCAAATGCCTTTCAAAAAGATGCATAAATATGCCAAGTACACAGAGGCCAAAAACGACTCAGACTTTTTTAATGATGTTTCGATACCACAAGGCATGTCTAGTCTGGTAATATTCTTTCATTCAAAAAGGAAAAAATTACTATAAAGTTAATAAAAGGACATTCAGGTTATTTTACCCACATATAGGAACCAATTCACGCTAAAAATACACAATAAATTAAATAATTATGACTACAAGATGACATCTATGCGGTAAATGGGACAGCTTTCTGAATGGGATTATCAATTTTCGTTACGAGTCAATTTATCTGGCAGAATATATGATGTGTAAGAATCCTACTCTGGTGGAAGTTTTTTTTATAGAGAAGTTTGAATTAAATTAGCTCAAATTAAGAGAATGCGATTTCGGTATTAAAAACTTTGAAATACAGCAATACTATATACGACCAGGTAGACTGGGAGTAAATTTTTTTGTGTTCAGGAGTACACCGGATGTCAACAACTGTTTGGAACGGAAATTTTGAAACTCTGTTTTTACTGATCGGTTTGCTGATTACTACACCATGGTGTAAATGCGTTTGAGAACATGTTCCGCAATGTCCATTCGTAGTGGAGGGTTAGGTGTTAAAATTATTTAAATTATCTCAAACTTGGTACACATAATATGTAGTTATGCCCGGAATAGTTGATTCTTTCGACCTGAGACGAGTTTTTTTGACAAATTTGACGACAAAACTTAAGATCGAATTGACAAGGCTCTCGTCAAAGTGAAATGCTGCTGGTCGTACAATAGTTTACGAAACTTTTATTTACTTACATACAACCAAAATTGAATCATTATCATAATTACGAGCCTGGCCTGAACGTCTATCACTCAAGCACTCGATTTATGCATTTACAAGATTCCGTACAGTCTTTAACATTTTTATATGACTGTTATTAACTTTATTTCAATTTTATCCCAACTTTGTTTTTCATTCAGTACAGTCAGGAGAAACCAAGAAACTTTTTATAAGGGATTTGTGATTTCTAGTCCAAGCCACACACCTAATGTACAAATATACCTGTGCGGTGATCTGGAAAGTTGCATTATGCCCCAAAAGTTTATTTTCAAAAGTTTATTCCCCAAACTTTAAAAGACCTGGAGTTTATTTCTTCATCCAAACAAGTTCCCCTGTTTCTGTTTGATACTGTTGGAGGCAGCATAAATGTGTCTACTATTTATAAAAAATATACATATATATACGCTTCCATTCATTCAATAACTTCTGTTATAGGCAATGTTACAACTTCTTTTCGAAGCTATTCAAGTATACGTTTATTGAATGAAACTGCTTGCAAGTTTCATGTTTTTTCTTTCTTTAATATCATATAAAAGAACTGTCATACCTCTAGTTTTTAGTATTATCACTAATCTCACGTTACCCACTATAACAGTCAGTAGTATAGGTATCTGTTTTCCTACACCATCGCAAATACAAATGAATGAATCCACCTTATTAACAGCAAATAAACCCGTCTGTTCCTCTCCATTCTATAGGGTAATTTTTGCCAAGCATATAGCAGAGAAAGTAAAGCTTTTATGCTTAGAAATCCAGTAATAGGATCTTTAATGATAAAAGTTATACTCTTTCAATGTGATACTTATTATTACTTCCCACAGTAAATATGCAAATGTGTTCACGCTGTGAAACAATTACCACTACTGTCATCCTGTGCACACGGGGCAATTTGCAGGAGGAACAGTTAAAAAAACATGAAATATTTGGGGTCGGGATTGGGAGTAATGTTACAGCAAATTACAACACCAGGCAGGTCACCACCATTAACTACAAGTTGTGATTCACAAAATCCCAACCTTCTTTACTTGCACTCTCGCATGTACAAGGATACTAGCGTAATAATAACGCTTTCAGTCATCTCAGTGATGTGTATTTTCATAAAATATTATTATGCTGTAATGTGCTTTCCACTCCTCTAGTAAGCTCAATTTCCTCGCCAGATTTTTACTGCAATCGTTGATTTTTATGAATGAAAGTGTCATGTTAAATCGACCACCCATGTGTGGTGTTTGTGTAGGGAGAGTGCATACCTTACTTAAAATATTCCGCGCAGTCAAACTCAAATCGCTTCACTGTTGTATCCCATCACCCTCGTGACATGACAGTTAAGGCTAGGAAGTAAAAGAAAAGTTTTACTCCTATCAACCGATATTTATAATAGCGCATAATAATGTAAACACTGATTTACATACAAGTTTGAAGAATGTCTTCTTTTAAAAATGTTTTTGAGTTACGTTGCAAGTAGATCTACTGATTGTGATCAGGTCTAGACGTTTTTTATGTGTTTTCCAATTGAATGGTCTTAAGGTTGTGTATTTACTTGTTGTTGTTAAGGCATACAGTTACTCAAAGAAAATAAATCGCAACACGAAATGGAAAGGAATAATATCAATTAGTCTTTGACCTTCCATAATACCAGTAAAACTCTCTGAACAATGACTTCTGCTTTGATTCTCTGAACTTTTCTTTTGACAGTTCATGTTCGTTCGTCAATAACGCGCACAATAAAGATGGATTTTCTCTTTTTTTTACATCAATGTTGCCATTGTAAAATGTACTTGTGCTTTGAATGCGGTAAACTTTGCGGTGATGTTTATCTCTGCATCCATTTTGCAAGTACCTGGTGCATGTAAGCGAGAGTAGTCGCTAGAAGGAAGCAAATACCTGCATATTTTAGTGTTATCAAGTGCACACGAGTATTTATGTACTTTACCATTACGTGTGCGTTTGTGTGTGTGTGCGTGCGACAAGCACACTTTTTCTCCTTTTTTATTCAAGAGCACTTTTTTCCATTCTCATCATCATCATTCAGTTTTCTGTATTCAGTCTCCCCTTTTATGGAAATTGTATGATACATCTCTCAACAAATTGTTGTACATTTTTAAAAGATTTACTTTTTATAGTAGCAGCGTTTTCTTTCATAAACTTTGCTTTTAAAATGGCAAAAGAAACTCTCCACATATACAATGATAATCATGTACATGATTTACGACATTTCTCTGCATATCATCTTCTTGTAGCGGTTCCGCAAACAAGGCGTGGACTGCATCGCTATGTCTGTTTAACTAAGTCAAATATAGAAAAGTTGCGAAACCCTCAAATTATATTCAGAGAAAAAACTTAGCAGATTTAAGGGAGGAGGTTTCAAAGTATCTGAAATTCCGCTACCGCTGTTCTTTTCCTTTGCGGATGTAAGGCGATGCCGTCGTCATTTAATTCAACCGTGCAAGCTTGTGGCTCCTACACACTAAAGCAGACTTCCAACGGCCATGCAAGACACAGGTCTAATAAAAGTCGCTTGCGCTACTTGATAATGTTATTGTTTGACGCTTACCTAAGTGAAAAGTTATCAATGTAACCAACCTCATTGAATGCAACCAAGAATGAGTTGTTGAGCTACATCTCTGCATTCTCTTTATTACATGATTGCTTGCACACATTGCATTAGGGATTATTATTATTGCTGTCATTGTAGCACACGTGACTTGAGCTACAAATTGGAAAGATTTGCCTCTTCATTCAAACCACGTATTTGGCAAATTCAAAAAGAAAAGGAAGGGGAAGATGATTACAATGACAGCCGATAACGCACACAAGCATTTTTATGTGTCCACCATACTATACGATTTCCTTTACTTTTAACGATAACCTATGCGTGAATTTGTTTTTATACGTATTAGTGAGAGATTGATGTATTCATAAAAATAATTAGTTTCCGATTTTTAAACAGCAATTTTTACAGCGCTTGGCTCTTGCTATCTGCTTGCCTGACTCTGACGTTCTTCCTGTAGCGTGTTCATTACCACATTTGCACCACACACACACACCTGATACCAAACAAGCCGTAACGCTTTAAACAGTATCAAAATGCAAAACTCGTATTTTTTCTTCGTGGTTTATATAATATTTTTTTCTGCTCAAATTGTTTTTTCTCGATTTTACTCATCGTACCTACGTACTTTATACCTAAGCTGTACCTATGTCAAGTATGCTGCAAATAATACAGTCGGTGGGTGATGCCTTTTATGGAATTTTATTCATTCCACGTCAGATTCTTTTTCATCATCCATCGTGTAATTGCAAAATGTTCATCGTAGTCATAATACTTTTTTTAACGGAAAAGAACATCTTTTTCTGTTTTTGTAACTCATTTAATGGCACTGATGTTCACGTCTTTTATTATGGTTATTATTACCATAATATACATTTACGATTGGATCGCACAAAACGGGCACGTCATCATCATCATCATCATCAGCAGAGCATTTGCACCTAGCAGCAACATTGTATAACGCAAGGGCAAATTAAAAATGCACATTTTTAAGAGTAAGATTTAAGATGAGTAACTATTGAAATAAAGTTTTCAAATATTTTTAGTGATCTTCTTAGCGAAAGCAGAAGGTAATCATCAAGGAAAGAGTGGAATTACAACAAAACATATAAGAAAGTGTAGTGGATTTAACACCCAAATTAAAATGAGAAGGCCAATATGTAGCATAATTTTAGCTATGTATGTTTTTTAAGAAAGAAAAATCAAAATTACGCGGGACATACATATTTTCTATATATCGTATTCAGGTCTCATAAAAGCAAACCTAATAAATTTTAATTACCGAACGCCTTTTGTTTCTTTTACGTATATTTAACGCAATGTTCAAACTCATTAAAATCCAGAACAATGGAAACACTCTTGTAAACATGTAAAACAGAGTGAAGGCCGGACGTCAAGCGTCAAAATATCACATAAGTGCAAACATTAACCACTCATTCCTCCTTCCACTCCACAGTAACTACTTATAAGGTAAAACAAACAATTGTCAGGTTAACTCGTAAGAGTTCATCTACTTCATAATAAAACTTCAGTTTAAGTAAACATGTGTTTGTACATGGGTGAAAAAGTTGCATTTCACAGTCATTTGTGAAACCAACATTTTGTAGCATCATTTTCCGGAAACCACATCAGACGAATACGATAACGACGGGGGGAGAATAAGGGCAAAATATTTTCTTGTACAGAATCATTTAAACTAGCTCATTTTTGTGAATGTTCTCATTCTCTTCCTCCAGGGGACTCGTAAATTGAAAACATTGTTATTTTGTCTAAAAGATCAAATTGTACCCAAATCTGCGAACCACACCAGTTGTGACGTCGTATTTATAATAGATAAGCTCGGGCGGGGTTTCCCGAAAAAAGTAAATGGAAAGCTCAAAATGGCGTTTGTACATTATAGATTTCTTTATAGACTTAAGATATGAGACTTTAAGTATTCATTCAAATCGGGGCTGCTGATGGGTGCTAAATCCACCGGATGCCCTTTATGAGGAATAGCGGAAGCATGAGGAAGCATGATTTTTTAAACAAAAACATTACATGCTTCATACCAGCCTTTCTAATAAAAATTATCCTCCTTGTCCGCGTAAATTGCGCAGATAACAGATCAACAAACTGGGCAATGTTTTAAATGTGTATAACAAGACAAAAGGGTAATATTAACAGCACACACTCACAAATCATCTTTCCAACCAAACAAATACCACCGCAATTAATGCGCAGTCCTCAATCTTAATAATAGTAAGAAATGATAAAGCAAACGAACAATTATGAACGAACCATAAGAAAAGATGCTGAACACGATGCTGCTAACTATAAAAGAAACTTGTCTTACATATTTGGCGACAGAAAGTTTGTACCGTGTTTTTCTCAGTGATTTACCGTACCATCAACAAGTATGAATTTGAGTGTTTGTGGGGGAGAGATATATATTATTTATTATGTTAATGTGAAGGAAGACGAGCAACAATAGTGCTGCTAATAATGATGATAACCAAGCAAGCATGCATAAAATGCATGTTACGAAAAATTGAATGAAAAGACGGATGTGTTGCATAGTAACGTGTAAAGACGTAGGTTTGCTGTGTGCAAAAGATAAAAATGGCACAATAATCTTTTAAAAAGTAAGAGTAGTGGTGATGGTGGTGCATGATGCCATGGCAGTGACCGCAGGCATTACAGGGATATGACTTGCGAAGTAAAATCCTTGTCTGTACAACTGAAATAGAAAGTAATTAAATAGAAAAGCACACTGGCGACATTTTACAACCGTGTATCATAAATGGGTACAAAAATTAACCAAAAATGTGAACAACAATGTGCAAATGGTTGATGGTGGGATTGTCTTGTTCCTTTTAAACACGATGGCATGGCGTAAAACCTATTTTCCTGGTTAATGTCACGCCTTTTCCATGCTGTCAAGTGTGCGCAAAAAATATTCGTTATTCATGGCTACATTCATTCTATACTTTGCCAAATATTTTCCATTCTTTGTCCTTGTCCTGTCACGAAGAGATGTATATATACTTTAAGAATACCATTTTTTCATGCTTTTCTAATTTGTGGCTGTCGCTTTTTTCTTTAATTATAGTGTGGTGGTTCAGGCCTACTTGAAACTCTACCAGAAGCAGAAAGTGAAGAGGAAGAATGTGAAAGCATTTCCCCAACAGATAGAAAAAAGGAAGAGGAACTGTATCGAATGACAAGAAGTCCTCTTGTATCGTCTACTTCTCCGTCGTCATCATCGTCATCTTCTTCCTCCAATGTCTCCAGCCCTCAAGTTGAATTTCCGCCAGAGTTTGTCTCCCTTCTGGAATCTTCTTTCGGAAATGGCAAACTCCAAGTTGCCAAGAGTCTGGAGGACTTTGGAGTGTTGCAGCAATGCGAAGCAGAAAATAAAAAGATTTCAGCCCTTGAATCTGTCATACGACAACTACGGGATGAGCTCAAAGAATGTAAAGATCAAAATGAGTTATTGGAGTTTCGGCTGTTGGAAATGCAGGAGCTGAGCTCGTCCCCTGTTCGACCTCGGCAGGTATATGCATGAACTCATTACCCACTTTGGCAACATTTATGCTCTTGGTGTAATCAGCCATAAGGCTTATTTTGTAAAAGTAAATGGCGTCCCTTTAACGTGCCCTTCGTTTTCGGGATACTGTTCTTGCTAAATTTGCAATATAAAACCACCCAAGCAATGTAAACCATTCAAGGGGGTCGATACGACTTATATTGTACGACTGTTATATTCATTTATGTACATTCTAAATGCAGAATTGGGACGTCTTATGATGGGACAATCATTTTATTGCACGAAAAGTTACCTTGCTTTATTTGTGTGCTTTGTAATGTAGGTGGATGATGATGTTGACGCCGAGGAGGAAGAAGAAGGAGAAGATGAAGTTGAGCCCAAGATTTTAGGTGGAGGAGATGAAAATTCTAGCACTAGTAAAAGCGTTGTAGCTTGTTTACCTAACTCGGTAAGTCAATGTAGAATGTAGACTGCTTGTAATAGAATGGCAACTTGACGACTTTAGCCACCTCGTTGTCAACTTTGAGTCTGAGTGCTTATTGTATTCAAAAGTTTTCCGACATGGAATAAAGTAGCACTACACACGGTTATTCCCAAAGGATCATATTCTTCTGAAATTGTATGTTTATATGATGTTATGGGACAAATTATTTGGTAGTGGAAGCATAAGAAGAAAATGAGCATGTTTGTATGAAAATGCTTTGTCACATTTTGTGTCGTTTCCGTTGTATGTATTGTGTTTAACTACCTATCAGTTGTACCGCACAGGCAAAAAATGATAAAAAGTCGACATGCTGCTGTATATATTCGTCGAACTGGAAAATCTACAAGTAGTACTACTTTCAAACAATAAGTATATTATAAAAAAAATAATTCGACCTACTTCCTTCCAAAAAAAGCATATGTGTTTAAAAATTATTCGTACGTACTTCCCATCCTTAGTGTTGAACATTTCCCAAAGCCACAAACTTTAAATAATTATTAATGCCCTTTGGTTTTGTACAGACGGATCAAGACTTTGATGGCGGAAACGGGCATGCAAACGTAACAGAGTCAAGGAGTTCGTGTAGTGACTGTTCCGAAAGCCTGTCTTTACAGGAAAGTGGCATTTTTGACAGTCAATCTACTGAGGACTCTCCTTTGTCGAATGTTTGCCGCCTCACAATTAGCCGGGAACTTGTTAGCCTTACCTTTCAAATTGAAGAGTTACTTCGGCGATTTAACGAGGGTGTCGATGAGAGCGGTTCGGGCTCTCCAGGTTTAATAGACAGTTTGTATGTGTCTACAAGAAGAGGGAAAACGAGTCATGATCTCGCAACGGAGCTCCAGTCATGTCGACAAAGGATCCAGGAATTTGAGCGACGCCTTGCTGCTATGTCCGATGGGAATTATATCCAGGGCCTGGAAGAAAAAGTGAATTTCCTTTTAAATGAGAACCGAAGGTTGGAAGATGAGAAAACTGAGATCGAGGAGGCTGAAAATGACAATAGACTCATGTGCCAACGGTACGACAAACATGTTTTTCTTTCTTACTTCGTTCAATCCGCTCGCAAATAGTAAAAGTTTTCTCAGAGGAGTAGCGCAGCGTTTCATGTATTGTGAGACGAGACATGTATACAGATCATGAATATGGTAAACACAGACAAACGTAATTTGCAATCCAATGCTGTAGATGTAGCTGATGAAAAATGAATTTTTTCGTTATAATTTTCAAAGAGGTTACAATGCATGCGAGTATTTAATTTTCAGGTCGAACTGTTTGTTGAGAGGAAAAAGTAACATATTTTTGCTTTTTTATTTCTTAGTTATTGAATGTTTATGTTTTGCTATTTGTTCTCTTGTGTGTAGGCTGGAAGAGAAACTTGGACAGCTGCAAAAGAAGAAAATGGTTTTACAAAACAGACTTGCATCGGAGAAAAAATGCATAGAACAGCTCCGACTCCAAATACTTCAAACGCAGGAACGAGAGGAAGACCTGTGCTCGCAAATTAGTCGCCTCGAAAGTCTTTTACAAAATTACGAGCAAAGAAACTTTGAGTTGGAAGAGTCCTGCATTGAAATGAAATGTTCAGTTCAATTTGTAATTCATTCCATACCAATTTTTGCTTTGTGCTATTATGGCACCCTGTTAAGAAGCGCCCACATGAAATGCTCTGCTGGTGTCAACTTTCTCCTAAGTCTCCCTTCCAGCGCTCTCCGAGCTGACAACTTAAGTCAGTATTTACATTTAAGTAACAATAACAACGAGAGTAGAAATTATGGCATGGCTGTGCCACCTGTACCAGATGCTTCTGTCAGCTTCATTGCATCAAGTCGAAAACATAAATTGGGAGTAATTTCGAACACCACTGTTGAAGATGCGGGAGATGTGGAACCACAACTAAAGAAACTAAGGCGTATACTGGATAAAAAAGGTATCGCTGGTTTCTGTGCTTGTGCCAAATGTGGAAGTAACTTAAACACAAATGACGATGATGGATCAAAGGATTCATTACTAATGACTAGTACTGAAGCACAGACTGGTGAAGAACTGTGGAGGCATCTCCTGGAACAAATGTTTTCTGAGCAAAAGAGTGAATGGCATAAGGCCGAAAAAGTATTACTGAAGAAAATTGAGATTCTTGAATGTGATATTGATAAATGTCAGGAAATATTTGATCAGGAGAGAGGAAACTTGATCAAGATGTATGAGGTAAAGCTTGCCGAGAAAGAAACGCAGCTGAAGGAAACTCAAGCGTGCCGAAACGAGAAACGAGATCTACAAGAAAAGTGGAATTGTCTTATTCAAGAATTGGAACAATTTGCAATTTACCTTGGAAAAAATCTCACCGAGAAAACGAGTGACGAGAGTAAGCAACATTACCCACTCTTCGGTGAAGATGAAGGTGACACTGTTCCTGACTTGGCGAAAAGAATGTCAGAGTTGCAAAAGGGATGTAGTATTCGTTACCTATCTACTCAAGTGGAAGTTGCCACGAGTGCTTCCGTGGCTGTAGCAACAGGCACAGATTTTTCATCCTTTACGGAGGTGACGACTAATAGGACATCGGCAAACGAAGACGAACAAAAATTGCCTAGCTTTATCAGCACATCAATTATCAAGCCCTCCGTCGATACGGATACAAGCGAATCTGAAGTTCAGCAGAAAACTCGACTAATTTCCTCTTTACAAAGTAGCTTAAAGGAACACTTGAGCACGTTCGAAAAACGAGAGAAACACTTATTAGATGAGATAGATCGACTGACAAGGGAAATAAGAGAAAACATTAACTCAGAAGAGGACAGTAAGCAGCAGGGAAATATGATTGCATACCTCCAACAAGAAAACGAGCGTCTTATGTCACTGTTTCAAGATCACGAGAAAGTTTGGGGCGACTTGCAACAACTACAGGAAGAACATGAAAAGCTCAAGCTCGAAGTTGGCAGCATAGTAACGATTCGGAAAAAGCTGGAAGAGTCTCAAAAGATGGAAACGGAAATGCTGAACCGGTTGGAAGAGCTGGAGAGAACCGAGTCTCAGCTCAAAAGTCAGATATCAAATTTGGAAAAAAAGGAACAGAAAGGCGTAGAAAAAATCCAGCAGTTGCGAGATGAAATACAATTTTTAAGAACCAAGTGTTGCCAACTTCAGGACGATATCGATGGAAGAGTCACAAGAGAGTCGAAATATAAAAGCGAAATTCAGGCTCTTGCTGCGAAACTGAAAGAAAGTAGTTTGGAGCTGGAAGAGAAAGAAAGCCAATTAGAAAGCAACGAAACTGCATTACAGACTCAGGTAAGGAGTGAATGGCTTTTTAACTATACATAAAATACCCATACGCACACAAGCATCTATATAGGCAAGCTCTATTGTTTTTGAATCTCATCTCCATTGTTTCATTATAAACTAGTAATATTTTCACGGTTATATGATGGGGCAACCAGCCATATTTTCAAATCAGCTTCTGTACAACTTACAAGACAGTGGTTTTCCCGTGCACACTGAAATGCTGCCTTTTTATTTAATGTTCCTACAATCCTATAGAAAAGTCTTCAAACTACAAACCCACTACAATTATAGGAATAAATCTAAATGTTGTAAATATTAATAAACAGACATCCAAGCAGTTAATTTTTTTTACAAAAATAGAATCGTAATCTTCGTACTAGAAAATCTTATAAAAAATGAAATGTCAAGACAAGAGCGATTTCTGGTAGCGTTGTATACAAACTCTAGAAAATGACAATGAAATGGGGCTTTCCGATTGTTTAGTGAACTAGTGTATTTATAGATCATGAGTCATGATTCATGACTCACCACAATGGAAAATTGGAAAATATAGTTTCAGTTATCACCAACTAACAAGCTAGTTCCAGAACAATTGTCTGTGTCAATTTTTTATTTCAATTTCAACAATTTTTTCTATGTTCGTATTTAATTTTTTGTATTTCCGTGCTCCAGATACAAAAACTTAAAAACCAGCTTGGAGAACTACATCAAGCTTACGCTGACACAGAATGTTCCAACGGAATGCTGCGAGAGGAAGTCTCTTATCTCGAGGTACGAATCAATTTTTTTATATTTATGATATAAAATTTTGTGCTATCTAGTAATCATATTTTACTGGTTGTCAACTCTCCGTTCTATTATTCCGTGTCCTGAGCACTGCACGGTGTCTGATATAAGTTTTATCACAACCAAAATCATTATCAGAGTAGGAATAAGAAAGAACAATGTATATAGTTACGGTGTATAGTTAAACTATATATACAACATATGTATGTTTAGCTTTTTGTTCCGTATTATGTGTCTCAATGTAATGCAACCGCACGTTTTTTCTCATCGCTGTTTTTCAGCGTACCGTGGAGGAAGCAATAGCGAAGGCAGTTCAAAATGAAAACACTGTCACAGCGCTGAGTCACGAACTGAAGCAAAAAGATTTGACCATTGAGGAGTTACAAAGGAAGCTGGAGCTGCTTACAACAACTGAGACAATTAATGTGAATATGGGCTCATCAACTTGCCTCCCCTCATCATTATCATCTACCATGAACTCGAATGATCTTGCTGTCTTCAATAAACATGATGGTGGCCTTCACGGAGTGGCTCGAGATGTAGAAGAAGTCGTCACGCTTTTACAGGTTAGTTTTTCAAATGCATCAGTCTTTCCTGACTAATTATTGTCATAAGTACGTTGACAACGCGGTAGCCTTGTAACAATGAAGTATTAAGCATTAAACTCTACAATCACCAGTTCTAGAGGAGAGTGTGGCATGGTTGTTAATCTTAAGCATTGCGAGTCTTTATAAACTTAATTTGCACGGATAAATGTATGGTTTTATGTATTCGTATATTATGCGCTTTTGAGTTTTTATAAACGTTTAACATGTTGTCTGCATGATTGCAAGTTCTAATGAAGGCGTTTTTTTTGGGTTTATGTTTGCTCGCCTGTTTGTGAATGAAATCTGGATATGCTAACAATTTCTGTACCATTAGCGTTGCACTCAATGCGAAAAACTTGGGACAAAGTTGATGGATATAGTGGAAAGACTTATTGTTCTAATCCAGATTCTAAAAGCATCGCCAGTCCCTGATGGAAACCTGGTTAGTCAGCTTTATAAACGCTTATATTCAATGCTCTTAAATCAACGCACTTAAAACTCCGACCACGCACGTCATGACACTCATAAAATCTGTCATTTGTCAATGCTATTGTTGTTGTCATTGCATGTTATATTTGTATTCCACTGCCTTTCAGCATGGCCAAATTGAATCCTTGTCCAGGTGTGAGAGTGAGGAAATGTTAGGGCCATGTGCACCTGTAAGTTCGTTCACCTTTCGTACTCACTAATTTTCCTTTGTAAATTAAGCAATGTCTGCTCCGTTGGACATGTTTACTGGTTATATATGATCAAAAGTTTTCCAATACTTTATGCTGAACTTTCCTGTTTCATAATTGCCTTTCTTGTGCTAGAACCAGGATATTCATAAGGAAGTACTAGTAGCTACAATGATTCCCAATGAAAATTACATGGTCGAAAAATCAGAGCCGGGTAAAAGTGAAGAAGGGGGCGAGGAGGTAAGACAGCATACAGCATAGTTTTGTAAAAGAACCGTATATTTTTATTTCAGTTTTGTTGTTGCCGTGCGTGCCAATAAAAATTGCCAATAACATGTTTCTGTATTGTTAATATTAACAACGAGAACTATTAAGCAGTATTGATTTAAAATGTTTTTCAACTGTTTGAACTGATTCCAACAAACCTGCTAATATTACTGTCTGTTTGTTTTGTTTTTTGTTTGTATATATTTGCTAACATTGTTGTGTTCACCGACTGGAAAATACTGTAGGAGGATCTCATGATTACCAAACTCCAGGAAACCATGGGAAAACTTAGTTTACAAATACGACATCTAGAAGATGCATTTTATGTACGACAAAAGGAGATGAGGGACTCGTATCTTTCTGAAACATCCTGGTGGAAGATACGGTGCGATGAAAAGAACAAATTGATTGAGCTCCTTGGACGTCGGATTGCACAGCTATGCGTAACTGATATTCATGGCTTCTTTCTTGATGGGATTCTGCGGGAAATCGAAAAAGTTCGCGAATCCATCGGCACCTACCACCTTTATGCAGCTCAGAAGCAGTCTCGAGAGCTTAGTCATAGTGGAGAATATTTTTCATCGTGCTCACCACCCCTGTATTCTTCCTCGTCCTCGTCATCCTTGTCGTCCGCTGCGTCTTCTCCTACCACCGCCATGTTCTCTTGTTCAACATCCTCGTCCACTTCAACAAATCCACAGTACTTCTGTCCAATTGAACCTCCGCCGAGAAAACGGACATCTAAAAAGGCGAAGGCGGCCGCTTCCATCGTTTATAATACCAATAGCGTTACCACAAAATGTACCAAACTTCCCCATTCCCAGATTCTTCCCAGCGATTTCACCTGCGACTCCCTGTGTTCATACCTTAGTACAGAACGGAAGCGAGTGATGGTGATTCCTTCAAATATTTCTTCATTTTCCTTACAGTCTACTGTTTGATTATAATATTACCACTGTGTACTAATGAAAATATTAATGATTCTCGCAATATTAACACCACAAACTTTTAAACAAAACTGATAATAGTCGTAATGATACTCTGAAATCCACAACAATAACAGACAAAATTTATATGAAAAGTTGAGACTTAACTGTTTGTTGTGCCAGTTATATGTAATATTTCTTCTTCTTGGTAAAACGTACAATGTATTATTTGCATGAAAAATAATACATCATTATTTCCATTTTCTTTCACTAGTAGGAAACATGTTTTATTTTCGTACAATTTAAAACTTTTATCTCCCAGATTTCAATAACGTTCAAACTATTGAAATTGTAGCACCATCAATAACTCAAAAGCTTATTCGTTCTTTTGTATTCTCTCAAAATTTCCTCCACATTGGTATCTATTATGTCAACTTGGTGCATAATAAACACGTTTACGATTTTCTTAGTTTGCAGTTTTATATACTTTTCCAAGTCCTTTCAGCATATGATATATTTGTTGAAAAGTTTTTGTGTATTCAATAGATTGTTAGTGGTAATAATAACGATCAGCATCATTTTCATAGTGGAAGTGGATGTTTTGATTTGAGAAGGAAAAGTATTATTTTGTATCTCGCTCGTTGTATGACAGCTTCTACCAGCATTTTATGCTGTGGTTTTCCACTGTAGAGAAGCTTATACAATATTTTAGGTGACCTGATTGTTGTGGTACTACTATGTAATGCTACTAACAAATTTGGGAAGCGTTTTGTTGGTATCATTACTCTGCATTATGTATATTAATTAAATAATAATAATAAGTGGTTACACTTTTCATTGATTTCCGTTAAACAAGTATTACTAGAGAAAACTTATAGATTTGAAGTAGATTAAAATGACATTAATTTTTATTTGAACATAGTTGATAGTTCAAGTTGTTTGATGATATTGTGCTGTACGCACAACGTAGTTTGTATATTGGTGGTGCTGTTGACTCTTATTTCTGACTAACAAAACTACTTACTACTACATTGTAACCCATGTAATCTGTGATGTAATATTATTGTAATACTAACGAATAGATTTTGTTTAAGTGTTGTTGAATAATCCTTGGTTGTTTGGTTAGTAGTTATAAATATTAACCCATTACGGACGTATTTTTGAAGCTCAAGTAACCTTAACCTTTAAAGTAAGTAGAACGCCGTACTAGCATAGTATAAGTACAAACATAAAAAATATCATGGTAACTGATACTTGTGCTACATGTGATTTAACGTCAATTTCTATACAACGAGTGTGATAATAAATTATGAAACATGCGTTGTAGGATATCTTAGAAGACGCGTTGTCTGAGAACGATCCGGGTGTCGAGGATACCATCATGGTCGATGTCGAAGAAAGTCAGGCTTCCGGGGAAAGTTGCATTGTAAGCACCTCATCATGTTCCAATAATAATGCCGTGGGAACAACATCCGCCGTCACAACATCGTCGCCACCCGTTGGTCTAGAGTTTCGGGTTTTGAGAAAGATAGGGCACGACTCCTTGTTAGTTTCCTGGTCTACCTTAGAAACCCAACTCGCACCTCAACAAGTTAACGGATATGAGGTAAATACATTTCTTGAATTTTATTGTTATATTGTTGGTAATGCCCTCGTAAAAACCCCTCTATCTAATATCAGTCTACATCATCGTATTTGTAGCTCGGAGTAACTTAAAAAAAGTATATTGAAGCAAGTCATCAACGTCCTGTACGTTTCATTTGACATTGTTAAATCATTCAACTGTGCTAAATGACGTGAGTAAATGGGAGTTCAGTAAATGACGTATAATATTCCTTATTGGATATATATAGTTTTCAGTCTAGTTTGGTTTCAAGGTTCAATATATAGGGCCGTTGTCGGAGTACAGACACGAAGCACATTACTAGTTTACTGCGCCAATACATACAGAGTATCCACCGACTGCCAATGAGTTACGAAAATAGTTTATTTAACACGAAATGTTTACACAATGTTTTACTGTATGTCCATGTCCCAGTACACAGGAAACTTTCGATAACAAACTCCCTAAAAGTTTATTATTAATCTGGTTATGTACAGGAACTAAGCTTTTTGTCCTTTTTTGTTACACACAACATGCTAGACATTAATATAAGAAAGAACAAACGGATCACGCAAAAAGAAAATAATCTTGATGATGTTAATTTGGGCAGATATGGATTAGTGGAGTAGAATTACAATGTTACTCGAGCATAATGAATAATGAGTTATGTAGTTCAGGAGTAAAAAATTTGCCTTGTGCGTTGCCCGTCGTTGTTTTTTATTTACGCAAGTGACTAAGAAAAAGGCCGTTTTTTACCTTTATTAAAACAAGCAACAACAAAATACGTGCATTCGAACTGCTTACAAATTACAGCCGAGCTTGTTCGAATAATATCTAACAGCGCAGGAAGTTACAGATGTTATGAAATATTGTTTTGTTTATTTATGTAAGTCACTTATATTAAAACTGTTATGTTGTTTGAACTTGAACAGATTGTGGTCAACGGGCAAGTTTTTCTACGAATTCCCCAACCCAACAGACAGAAGGTTATCCTTTTTGGTCTCAACCTGAATGAACCTCTCCGTCTTACCCTGAGATGCAGTGCTGGTGAAAGCTGTGAAGAATCAACAATCACATATATAAACTAAACTGAATACATGTTGACGCTATATAACATTTATCTGAGAAAGTTTTTGTATACATGTTTGTCTTTATGTATGAACATTTTCACCAAATTTATCGTTTATGTTGATGTTTACATATAGTTGTATATTTTCCTTCGCAGCATAAATATTTACCACCTTTTATGACAGTCGTCTCCCACGATACGATAGTTTAATAGAGACGGAGAAAAGCCATGTTATCGTATGTAACATAGGTATATATTTAATACTAATATTAACAACAATATTAATAATAACTACAACAATAGAATTTTTCAAAGACAAGTGTCTTCTGGGTCAAGTTAACATTATTATAAAAACTATTCTTATCGCTAGTATTTTATGTTTTACCATTAAAATGTATGTAATTCTCAATGTCGTACTGTTTAATCTGACGTGTGGTTAATTTGCATATTGTAAAGTTTACAAGATGTAGCTTGTTTTATTTTTCATTTCTGTTTGTTGTTTTGCTGCTGCTTGCAGAAAGCACCCTAAATCTCTACGTGATAATCTGTGCCACAACAAGTATATAAAAATGTAATTTAATAAAGCCTGTGAAAGTACAGTATGCACTAAACTTGTTTCCTTCGCGTATAAAACTTCTTATAGACTTGTTTTTTTCTATTCATCATTTCCACTTCGAGACGATGCAAAAGCATAGCGGAAATCTTGTAATGTTCGTGTTGGTATTACCTTAACAAGGATGCCGTTTTATTACCGATCCGGTGGTTGATTCTACCTTTCAGTAAAAATAAAGAAATTTTACTCCTTTTCATATAAAACTTTGTACGACCTTCCGCAAATACTTCAGCAGTGAACCTAAATACAACCCTTGTGCTCGAACCAGTGCATGTAATGCATAATCTATTGCGATGATGGTATTCCGATGTGAGCGTTTTTCTTTTGATCTATGTACACACTGAAAAAATCTTGGAATAGTAATTTTAGGACTGGGATTTTAGTAATCTTGTTCTTCTATTACTACTCTCAGATTTACCCAACACACTTGTTCATATATCCACCAGCTAGTGCTAACCGCAATATGTATAATATAATGCATTTCATAAGAAAAACCTAGTGCCTGGATAGCACTCATTTACACAAAACTACGCATTACAGTTACGATAAAATTCAGTGTGCCGTGCAGTTTATTGTTTGAGTCAAGCTGAATTTTCTCTCCTGCTACTTAAGTGCTCGAATACCAAGTACATTGGCTATGGTAGTGTACGTCTATGAGATAGTGCGTTTGCAGCCATTCCGTATTTTATGCTTTCCTCGTCCGTAATAAATAGCCACAAGTGCTTTCTCTATACTTTAGTATAAACACAATAATAATATGATGTTTGAATACACACATGAATATGTGTTTCCTGATTAAACGTCCTGACTACTTGTCATTGTGTAAGTAAACATGTAAAAGTGAGGAGAGCACGTGTTGTGACGGAGAAAGCAATTCATACGCCACACACTGACTGACTCACTGACTGAAATGCCAGTGAGACTTACTGTGACTTGAATCTTTTAGCATTTCATTAGCGAGATCCTCAAATAATGCACCAGATATTTGGTACAGATTTATGTATTCAAGGTCTATTATTTGAAAAAGCGAAAGCAGAGAGGAAAAACTGGTCATGAGGCAACTAATAGAAAGCAAGACTTTGAATTTATGTAAACGAATGTTATTTTCATTTCCAAACAACGGTCAACCGAATCTCATAAATCAAGTAGTACTCAACACAACTTATGTATAAGTACACTCTAAAATAAATTTGCTCTTGCATTAAAGTTTTTAATGCTTTTGGAGTTGGTATTAATGGATTATTGGGAGGGAAACAGCAAAAAATGCCTTATGTCTAATATTACTTCGTAAAATCCGAAGGTTAAAAGATTTATTTTATTTTATGCTAGCTCGTAGATTGGCTTGATGGGAAAGTTAACCAAACAATAGTACCTGGTGGATTGCTGGATTTCGTGGACCGTAGAACAGTTTAGATGAAATTTTCTATATTTCCAAACCCCTGACACTTGAAGTACGCAACGGGTAAACTTACTCCGAAAGTTTGCATTAGAGATATTTAGATAAAAAATTGGCAAACATTTATAACATCCACTTAATTTTAAAATAGATTGAGTTAAAGGACGCATGATTTCAGTCTTGTTGTTAACAATTTTGAAATTAGTAATATATTTTGATCATGTTTTCCAAAACGTGTTTTGTAGGAACAATCAACGACATATAATTTAGTAAACTTTCATAATGTGATTTGTTATCTTCTTTCAAGGTTGGTGATAAAAAAATAAAAGTCACTTCATGTTTTGAATTTAAATACGAAAGCATAATAATATAATAACGTCAACGCCGATTCCATACTCATTCTATAATTCCACTTCATTCTGTAAAATACTCTTAATAAAGTTACTATATATAGTTGTTCAGTACATAATGCATATTATGTGAAAACCCACTTTTTTCGCTCTTTCAAGTCACAAGGAGTTTTTTTGTGTGATAAAAGCCAATGTTATAACTCGCAGAACTCCATGAAGTTATAATTTAAAAAATGGAATATTTAGTTTTGGTGACCTAATCTATAGGGGTTTCACACTTAATGAAATTTCACATTAATTAAAATGAAATGTTTCTAATATAACAGACATATCAAAACCCTATTCAAAGTCTGTAAAACGAAGTTCCAAACAGTTGCAGATGCGTTCTTTGTGGTTTTTTTCTTCTGTCGGTATTATTCGTAGCAGCAAACCTACACATTTTGTCCAAAGTGTGCACTGCAGTATTTGCTAAACAAGATTCATGTATTTTTTGTATCTATTAGTTAAACGGCCTAAATGAGACATCTACTCTACTGCTATAAAAATATAGGTCACAACATTCTTTGTAAAAATCCATATGGAAATTGGAGGACGCCTATCTTAAGAATTTCTTTATTGATTATTGTGAGATTCAATGCCTCAGAAACATTTGCATCTTACTCCATATTGTTTCCAATATTCGTTTAGTCAAACGGCCAATTCATTTATCATTATCACCTGAACGCGTTGCTAGAGTGCATCTTTCAGATCCAGAAAATAACTTACACTTCACGACCGAGGAGGGCAGGTACCCTAACGTGGACTTGCAGCTTCATCAAATCAATAAGGTAGTATATGGTGGAGAGTGCCAAAGTGCTTTTAAGATTCTTTTGTAGAGAACTGTTTGCAATTTGCAAGTAAAGTTTTAGCCAGTTCATTAGATTTCTTATAAATTGACAGCTATAGTCTATGTTGATTTAGGCCTCACTACTATTTATCTCTTAATAACTTTCATCGTTCCATTCAATTATGAGCCCTTTCGAGCGTAGCAAAGTTGTAGGTACATGTATAGCTAGCGTCATCGTGAGTTGACGCTATTGAGTTGTGTTTTGCTGGAAGTATCAGCTTGGAAACAGTACGATTTATGAAGACATAGTTGCAATAAAATTCACCAAGGAGAAAAGTAGTCTTCTGCTGTGCAAGTAAAGCTAGCTTCACCAGCACCAGATATTTAATGATAGTAGACAATTTTTCTTCGTTTAATATATAAACAGTCACTTCGTGACTTCCAAAGCTGTCTCTATTTTTTTCTTTGAAGACGTTCTGAAGACACAAACACGCTGATAGGAGAATAGTAGGACCAAGGCGGGGAAAAGCATTTTAGTTTATTTTAACGCCATATGCTATTTTCATTTTCATTCCAGCCACTAAACGAATAATAAACCAGCCGTAATGCTGATCAGATCACAAGTATCTAGTTGAAAGTGGTATTGCGTAAACCTAATGACCAAGCAGATAGTCGAGTGTTGCCATTCGTAATATTTGTCATTTTCTTTGAAATGGTGCACCGTTCCTGTTTTTTAGTTACGAGAAAAATACTTTCCACATCCACTTGCCCCAAGTGGGTGGCATGGCATGAAGTTGTGACAGATAAATGATCCTCATGTCATTTTCTATTTAATGATTAGCCAAGCTACCTTAGTGTTAGCTCTTGTCTTGCCAACCATTGCTGTAGACGATAGTGTGCTTACAGCTATACGCATGAACAAAATTAAATAGTTCCAAGTACTAGTATAGCTATCTTTTAAGATGGACTTTGCAATATTATATCTTACAAGGAGAGGAATCGCCCCGAAATTAAGTATTTCATACTTTTTCATATTTTGTGTCGCAGAAATCAAACTCTGAACGAAAAACAACGGTGTCCTGTTTAAACGTTATCGGATATGTCGTTGTCAAGAGTCGCCTTCTTGCTTTTATACATCAAATTAATAGCATTTTCTTTTACAGCTTTAATTGCTTATTCATTAAGAAAAAAATCAGAAATTTGTTTTTAAATCTATATTTAACATTAGCCATTGAAACTATTCTAATATTTTTTTCCCTTCTAATAACTTATAAGCTATTTAGTCCAGCCAATAGTATTTAGATAATTCTGTAGTCAATTGTACCAGGATGTCGCTGTAACGTAAAATTAAAATCTACGACCTCCCACTAGATATTCCATATTTCTCCGCGATTGCGAAAAAAACATGTACCGCACAGTCCTCGTAAGCAATACATGAATGTAGTGTCTGGCAATCGTTGCAGTGTTGTGCTTCGAGGTTGCGAATAGTTGCGATCTTTCTAGTACGAAATACATGCATGCATGTGGGAATGGGAACCTTTCGAGACAATAAACTAAAGCATTAGGTAGATACATTTTTCACTGCACAATGACAAAGGACATGGTAACAATTTGGCTGCCAGTGGTAAAATATATAAAGACAAAATGCCTACACTTTGGTTTCTATGGTAACCACGACAAGGAATATATAGAAAGCTGAAATGGGAAACAGACTAAAACAATGACAAGCCCAGTTCCAACGAAGTTGCAATAAAAGAATTTCTAGCTTTATGTTAAGGTAACTACAGTGTAACCGGAAACTGGCTCACACACCAAGAACCACTGCCTACTTCACGTTACATAATCACCACTACATGTGCATTCCGTCATGCAAACGGAATACAATAGTAGTATTTTAAAGGAAGGAAGGAAGGTAAAACATTTAAATGATTTACGCCAATTTAGTCAGTTCAAAAAGATATAAAGTTTAGCCAGTTAGATATAAAGAGCTTTTTAAAATGAGAATATGGTGTTAAATGAAAGTGCTTTCTCCTGGGATGGTAGCACAAAATGCATAAAAACAGACGTAAGGAATATTGCGAGTGAGGGTAGCAGTAAGTTTGGGACAGGGTAAGCGGAGAAAGGAAAAACACCAAAAAGAAAAAGACGCTAGCGGTAATCCGAGCGGGAGTTGAAGTTTTATGATGAAAAATAATGATCGCCATGACTTTGAAATTCATTACTCGCTGTGGTTTTACCATGAACAAGCATAAATTAAAATTGGCGAGTGTCCTTGTATTTTTTACGACCACAACTGTGCACGAACGCAACGGTATTAAGTCGGTAGTGGTTGCTTCAACTAATGTACCGCAGGGAGTTATACTTTTTGAATGAATGAAAACCTACCAACCCGCTCCAAAATGTCGTCTGTCTTCCTGTCATTGTCAAAAAATGGAATTTGTTGCTGGTCGCTGGACTTTATCAACGCCGAGTTGAACTTCATTTGTAAATTATCACGCAGTAGTTGTGAACAATATACACTGCGTAGTCACCAGTATGTTAATTAGATTAATGTAGGCGGAATTACTTTGCTTCTACAGATATTAGGTATGTATAATCCACGCGCACTGTCTGCCACAAAATTTTATGAAATTTCACGTTAGAAAGTGTACGCGTAACTTCTCGGAAAATATTCCGGGATGATGTTACCTTTCTGTAAATTTGTGCTTAATTAGTGTATGGATGAAGTAGCACGATAGCAGTAGCATTATAAAAAATCTACTTATGTGGTGTAAGTTTGTCTGTGTGCTGTTGATGTACATAATCATGTAAACTTGTAGCATGTCATTATTAAAGTTCGCACCAAATAAATCGCAGTGGAACAGGCAAATGAAGCTGAACACGAGACAAACATTGAATATAACACGCAATCATGGAAGGAAGAAACACAACAAAGCAATAAAAGTGTAATTTATAAACACTCCGTTTCTATTTAAATATTGTAGAATCTGAGTAACTGATGGGTATTATCCGGTGGAGGATGGAAGGAATCTGAAATAGCAACCGTATCGTTAATTTGTTGTCGTGAATGAGGTAATAAATATTCACAATCAGTTTTTATGATAGTCTATTAATCACAACCCTACCACTTGATTCAGCGATAAAAGCATGGCGGTCTTGGTCGTGGAGTGTTGTAGATAGAATTTATGACCCCATGAAAATCGTTTATTATGTACTAATAAAATAAAGGACTATTAGAGCTACAACCGGGCTGCTTGCATTTTAGCGCAAAGTCATACTGTACAGCACGATATGACACCAAAGCACCATAATAGGCACCCCCTACACTACCCTTTTATAATCAGCGTTTACTCGAAGTTTAGTATTGTTAATTAGGCGTGGCAGGAAGGATTTTACAGATATTTTGCACTGCACTCTGCACTACTTTGTTAAATGGAATGTAGCTAGACAAAGTTTATGTATATATCCATGTTGATATGCTGAAAATCGGTTGTTAATACGTGTCCTGGCAATTAGTTTTGATGTTTTAATGTTCCGATGTTCCAAGGAAATTCTATACAGGACTCACGGTGAATATTGGTTCAACTTTGTTTGGAACATCTAATTGCAGTTAAAAAACTGTGCTCAGCTCAACGATGAGAATAAATCATGTTGTAGAAGGCCAACTAGACAGGTTAACTACCCGTTAAAATTCCATTCTAGCCAAATGTTGTGTTCACACGTATTCAAAATATTTATCAACGAAATGAGAGATGCATTTATAATTAAAACAATCAGTCTAGCAGTGCTTTCGTGGTTTTCACTAAACAGTTTCTGTCCCCTATGCCAGTAAATTAGTAATGAAAATAGTAATTTTAAGTAGGCCAATAATTACACAACTTAAAAATAATCGTCTCCTTTAACAATTTCCACTATGCTCGCTCATTTGAATACTACACTGCCAGTGAATTCACACATCTTTTGTATCACTTACCCCAAACATTTCATACCAGTGGGAAACAACAAACAATGAGACATTTCTTCATTGTTAGCTAGCACAGCATCATTTGGAAGAGCCGTCGTTTTTAAGTCATTTTTTTAATTGATGGTTTCGTTTGCATGCATAATTTTCCGAAAATTTACCGTACTACTGTAGTGAAATCTGCTGCAAATGTGAGAAAAATAACAAGTTGCTGAACCAAACGGTGTGGGTGAAAGTTCTCGAAAGGGAGAAATTAATATAAATCTGTCGAAGGCTAACAACTTCAACCTCTTGGAAGTACGACGTGCAGACGTCTCATTTAGCAAATAAAGCGGGTTGGAAATAAAGCCTTTAAATGTAGCATGTAGCTGTCACTCTTGAACGTAAACGAAGGAAATTTCAATCAAAACCCAAATGAGGTTTGAGCATCTGAAGCTCTACAGATGCTGGAAATGGTATATCAAGCAAATTAGGCATCAACTTTAAACATTCCACATTGCACTTATCTCTAAAAATACAAAGAGGTATAATGCATTGTTCCATAGAGCAAACAGTTTATTAAAATTTGTAGCTATTTCCGAAAAATCGCATCCACCGGTAGACACATTTTATACGATAATTGCATGTTGGTTGTAAAATAAGACACAAACTCTAGTAGTAATTTCCTTTGTAGTCAGGGTCAACTTCCAATATTAATTTAAACCAGCAAATTGTCGCTATGTGGATACACAAGCATGGAGTTGAAAATAATTAAATTACTACATTTTCACTACGCTGCTGGCATAGAGCTACACAAACTAACAAACCGTGAACTTGTACTGTCAATACTACATTCATTATGCCTTCGTATTTTCCTCCAGCTAATTAGATTTCATTCGTATTTTTAGTCGTTTTTATGTACAGAACATATGGATGTATCTAAAGTAAAAAAATATTTACGCTTCCAATACAGTATTTTATATAAAATAGTTATGCTTAAATATTTATTTAAGTCGGGGAAAAAACTTCCCTCGTTGTTTACCGACATATGTACACTTTACTTTACAAATATGAGTAGATATTCGCAGCATCCCGCAAGTATTTACTATATTCCTTGTGGCAGACAAAAGGCATATTTCAACCTTGTTTTACGCAGCTTGTTCTTTTGCCATAAATCTCGGAAACAGGAAAATTTATGTTTATAATAATTAATACACCACTCCGCATAAAGCTGCTTATGTAAAAAATGAATACGTAACGTCTTTGATTTACATTTCGTCAACTAACTAGATTATGACTAACTAGATTAACGGTTGTGGGATAACCTCTTTAGTGCTTACGAAAGGGTTCGTTAAGTTCCTACACGAGTTGCGCTTTTCGGGAAAAAACAACGCGAAATTCTCCCAATCGGAGTTGCAATTAGTGTACGTAGTATATTATATGTTTTAGCTAACTACAGATGACAGAGTTCACATTCATTATTACAAGTGTAAGCTGATGCCGCTGGTGGCGATGAGAGATTGAGTTTTAATACGGCTTACTCAATCTAGGTAAATTTACTTGTTTCATCCACAGAAATGAAGACTGTTCAGTATCAGTTTTGTAACGTAACCTTATGTAAATTAAAACTGGCCATAAATGAGGTTCGCATGGTACCTATCGTAAACCCCGTTTCATATGTCAAAAATGCCTGTTACGATTGTGCAAACCCGACATTGTCATACGCTTGCAGTATTTGTCTTGTCAATTAATTTATAGTACAATTCAGAGTACAATAGAACAGTACGTACACCTTTTATAA
>JAHZNB010005905.1:0-10420 GCA_027744295.1 Callyntrura guangdongensis
TGAACTCTCTCAGTGTGTCCGCCCTTTGCTTTACGGATGAAATGGCCTAGAAAAACTTGAAAAATGAGACTATTTTAGAGAAGAAAACTTTCTTTTCTTAACACATGCATAAATATCAAATAAATATATCTGCGGGTTCTGTTTGCGTTAACAGATCGACTACATAAAGTACACCCGGGATTCCTGTAGTAGTTGCTCTGCTGCTACTAATAACAGGGGCGTGTGCAGTTCCTTTCCCGTTATTTGATCGTTCACGCAGGGCCAAATATATATACTAATAATAAAATACATGAGCATTCATTTACGTGTCAGTAATGTAGTCAACGATGAGAGTATAAAAGTAAATATATGACTGTCTGCGAAAGATGGTTGGACTTTCTCTTTTCGTCGTGGTTGATAGCGGGGAGGGAAAATGCCATAAACTAAACCGCAAAGTACAAAAAATTCTCTGCTTTTCTCGACTTTCTCCAAGCATTGAAGTATATAGAAGGGAAAGTTGGGAAAAGCAAAAAAATGTAAAAAAAATCATATCATAATAATAAAAAAATATAATGCCTGTGTGGAGATAATAATGAACAGAGATTCTCTTCCCGTTGCACACGAACAGCTCATACATACACTCGCATTTAAGATCTTCTTTTTAAGATTATGTGTCTCGGTGTGTGTTTCTCTGCTCGTTTTTTCCTTATTACATCTCTATTTGATCTAACTTTTTTTATAGCGAAAGGAAATATAAGCGCCAAAAGAAATTTCCTTTTTTATGTCATTCATTTTTACTTTTTCTCTATTTGGAAAAATTTTCTCTGTGACTGAGAGCAATACAAGCGATGACGACAACGGGAGTGGCGGTAGTTGTAGGGAAAGCAAGTCTGGAAAATATTATAATGACACCCGTAATTTTATTCGGACGAAATATTATTCAGGAAAATTCTTGACATGAGCCATTAGCATCCTCTTGGCAGAACAGACTGAGTGAGTAGGAAAGGAGGGGAGGGAGAGAGAAGAGAAAAATGTCGAGCAGGATGTCAGTGATAACATGCAATACGATTTGAAGGAAACTGGGGTAGAAGCAGTAAAATAGTACCTGGCTTTCTGTAGTCAACACAGTCCTGTAATAAGGTAATGCATGTTGTGTAGTGTATTGTATGGCAAGGAAAACAGTGTGAGAAAAGGTCAACGACAAAATCAATGACGTACAAGCAGTCATGACAGTAGGTAACTTGTGAGGTTTCAACATCTTTGTATTTTTTGAAGCCTTACTACCTCCACCCTAATAGATTAGAGGAGAGAAATGCATAACAATAATGTGTGTCAGTAACAAGGGAAGGAAGCAAGTAAGCGTGAGAAAGGAAGAGCACGGGCAGATTTAATTTCCGTATCCGTTTAGAAGGAAACTGATAGCTGGAAGAAAATTGGTAAAGAGGGTTAAACAACTCGAGTGGGTCTTTTGACTCCCTCCCTTTTATCTTACTAGACTAGAAGAGAATTTGTTTGAGAATAATGGAAGTGATAAAGAGAGAAAAGATTTTGCGTGAAAAAAGTATGGGTGTGCACGTACCCTATTAAATTAGGCGCTTTTTGTTTATACATTACGTTGAAGGGTTAAGCTGAATTACAAATTTACAGAGACGCACACACACACACTCTCTGGTAAATACGTATACAGTGACAATTATACCCACAGAAAAGAGAGAGCTTATTAGAAATACATTTTTAGCGAGGAAGAATATAAACACAAGGGAAATAATCATTGTCGTTACTATTATTTTTGTTGTTAATATTTTTTCCTTGTAAGACAAACAGGGACCGGAGCCAAGGAATAAAGTTACACAAACGTTGTTCATACGTATGCTCTTTATCCAATAGTGCTTTGAGACACTCATGCATGGCTATCGAGCAGTTTCCTGAGGAAGTAGAGAAATCAGCATTTTGGCACGTACTCGATAATNATGCTCTTTATCCAATAGTGCTTTGAGACACTCATGCATGGCTATCGAGCAGTTTCCTGAGGAAGTAGAGAAATCAGCATTTTGGCACGTACTCGATAATCGTTTTTCCGTTGAACACGAGCTTCCTAGAAAAAAAAACTTATTTTATTCGCTGCCGTTCTTTGTCACATATAGCAAGAGTAGCAACAACAACAAAAAAGCTTCCATTTATACATATACTCTACTGGTGTATATATTCAGAGCTTGCAGTAATATACAGACCAAGAAAGTACATCTTTTGTTAATAAATACAACATGCTTTTATATGCTCCTCGACTTGTCGGATGGAAAAAAATCCAGGGCTAACTTTGCTTAAACTAATAACGACTCTACACACCGGGAAAGTGGCAGTCGTCGTAGAAATCTCTCTTTCTCTCTTCTTAGATGTGTATTTACTACATTACCAACTATCAGTAATGCAGTTTGCAGTTACACGAGCATAGTTTTTTGTATGAAACGAACAAGTTGTTCCTGTTGATAGGGGTAAATGGATGTAAATAGATCCGGATGATATCTCTCGCTTGCTCGCTCGCGCGTCCTTGCTCTTTCCTAATAGGCTTGTTATGTACTGTGTATCCAAGTACGTTAACCTTTTCTCTGCTGATGCTTCTCTTTCTCTCTCTCTCTCTGTATGAGTGTGTGTCTTCTTTTCCTGTATATTTTCCCATATGCAAGATGATGTTGACGCTGGTCTTTTGTTGCTTTTATTCCAAATTTCATCTCTCTGTTCACGAGATATTTAGATACTTTTATACACTCTCCGTCCTCCAGCGATATAGTACAGATATAAGCGGAGATAATGTACTTCGGGAGAAACATCTACTGCAGTGGTACAAAGACTATGTATGCACATTAGCCAGGCATATTATACTGAAAGCTTACAACTCGTCCAAGAAGATAAAAAACGGTAACGATTGCACATATTTTTTGGAAAGCACGTGCAAGCGAATGCTGTATTTATTTTGGTATAAAATGTACGGTTTTAATGGATGTACCATGTGTGTCGTTTGTATATATATGTGTATGCATATACAAACTACCCGACAGAGCTTTCTGTCTGTGTACTTTTTTTACGTGTATTTAAATTAACGAGGTTATCAGTGGCGAGGCAAAAGCGAATCCCTGCCCATGCTAGTGAGGGTAGTTGGAAAGGAAAATGAAAAAGTTATCACGGCTCACAAGGCCCACGCACGTAGGGCACGTACACATGTCAGCATTTTAACCAAAAATTGTCATATGCATACACATACTTGCACTCGTACATTAGAAAAACACGTATAAATATGCATGAGGAAGCCCATCGTCCTTTCAGCGTCGTCATAGTCGACATCGTCCTCATAGGAGTATCATCGTCATCACCATCAAGTTGTAGCGGCATACCATATTCCATACTCATCATCATCATCACAATCGTCACCATTTTCCCTTTGATACGACAATGATATGAAAACACTTTGTCTTCTTTTCGCCTTTTGTCGTCATGTGTGATTGTCTCCGGAAATGGCGAGAGAGTGTCTGTTTATACACTCGCTGTTTCAAGGGGAACACAACGAGATTTTCTGCGTGCTTGTGTCTATGGTGTTATTGTCGTTGGTGCGGGTTTCTAAGCGAGTGTCATACGACGATGATGTGGTCTGGTCATGTGGTGAAATTACGAAAAGCTGAAAAAGAGTAAAATGCTGAAGGAGAAAGAGAAAGCAAGAGAGAAACCCACAAGTTCGCGGTGATATGTTGGTGCAAGATTCTTTCTTGTACAAAAACCAGCTTGTAGAAAAGGGTCGCAGTCACACACGCCACCACTCACACATACACACTTTTTGTTTTAGGGTCAGGCGCTCCATAAGCAATTTCATCTCGGTAGAACCTTGGGTACAAAGTACGACATTATTGGAGGAAAAGCAAAATGATAATGTATAACCCACAACGGCCACTTATATACACAAAAAAAATAAAGGATATAAGGGAAACATGAGTTTATATCCGTTGTCGGGTGAAAAATAGGCATGTTTATTTTTCATTTTGGAAAAAGAACAAAGAGCGAACAAGAGAGAATATTTATTACTTGCTTGAATTTTGTTCTGTATCTCTTTCTCTTCTGCTATTTTCCCAGAGACTTTCACTGCAGTCATACGTTATTTTTTATGCAATACAAAGAGAAAAGTTTGAAAACACAATTTACCCGGCGCTACACAACTGTCAGCTAGTTCAGGGCAATAATGTATATTATGTTGTGTGTGTATGTGTGTGTGCATATCGTCGTCGTCAGTTGGACAAACCGGGCAATAATATATTATCTCTGGTTTGTAAAAAAATTCTCAATACAAACACATCCACACACTCCAAACAAGAGAACAGAATGCATTTACCACAGTATAGAAAGACTGCTCATTTTCTCTTTTTCGATCGACCGCCACGTCCCTTGTGCGGATCTATTCAAGCTTTGGCAGCGTTTAAGTCCACATCAGCATCATCCGAAGACACACAGAAAAATAGAGAGTGATAATATGATGCGGGCACGGCCAAAGAGACAAAAATTATGTGGATAGTGGATAACCAGATGGATCACAATCTTGTGTGGAAACACACACATACATACATTGCGCCGATTCTTCAAAACGACAGCGAAATCTGTGCACGCCTAAGAAACATCTTGTGCTAGTCGGTTGTTACTCGTAGTCTCTCTTTCTTGGCTGGACTTTGATTGCTTTGCTTACAGCTCACTCACTCTTACACTCTCCCCATCTTTTTCTCCAATATTGGCAGAAAAAACAGTCCTTGTCGTCGTCGTAATCATCGTCCACAGAAAAAGAAAGCACGCCCGTAAAAAAGAAAAGGGAATCAAAAGAAAAAGAAGTAAGTGATATTCCCGGTTTGTTTTTGTGAACGCTCTATACATGATATACGGGGACCAAAAAGGAAATTAAATCCAGTCTTATTTCCTTTACTAAATACTAATGCTATATATATACTCTTTTGTCACCCAGAAACCGTCTAATCCATCAAGACTCTGTGGGTCGTAATAGAAATGTCGTGGTAGGGAGTCTGCCAGGGAAACCTTTTTACAGAGAGAAATCTTACGCACATTTCATACATACATATCTTCAGATATATCTGTATTATATTATTACCTATATCAAACTCGCAAACGTGCCGATGTTGTGTTACTCGGGTTCATACCGTAACCATTAGTAGCCGGCCTGTATGAACTAGATGTAATAATAATCATGATAATAATAAAAGGTGCATTCTAATAATACCAGGGAAAACTTTAACACATTGCTACTGCACATCAGACCTTTATCCTGTTCTTTAGGATTGTCTCCCTAAAAAAAGTTCTCGAGTGACGACGACGACTTTACTGCTGCTCATGATGATGACGACGATGATGCTAGTGATCATATCAAGAGAACGATATTATTGTGCTGCACACCACTACCACCGCAACCACTACCAAAGTAACCGCATCACAAATATAGATGCTAGGTACATGGTACAATGGTACATCATTATTACTTATACAGGGAAGTGGGTATATGTTCTTTAGGTAGGTATGTAAATGTTTCTACATGTGGGTAAGGAGTCGGTAGTCTGTAGTAGTAGACATACGAGACTTGATGCTTTATGGATGTGGTAGTGGCTTTGGTGTTGGTGACGACGACGGTGTTTTTGGTCATAGGCAGTGTGCAATCGCACACAAATTTGCTCAAAATGTTACTATATTTGTCTGGGTTTGCAGGTATACCTACAAAAAAGACAAAAGGACTGCTAGTTTGTGTGTATTCACCATATATAGTTTTCTATTGTCTTAAGCTTACGCCTTATTCAACGCACTCGTTTCTAGCATTTTCTTCCACTTGGAAAAGTTTTACGGACACATCAATGTTTCAAGTACGCAGAGAAAGACACGCGCGCTCATTTAAAATGTTTGCTGGCTCGTCTTTCACTATGCTTTTCTTTCAGGTTAGTTATTAATATTATTTTTTTAACAAACAATTGCTGGTGCACAAAATAAGGAAGACGGAACGAAAGATTACTTTTCGGTATTTTTTCGGGGCTGAGGTTGAGACAGATGATGATGTTAATGAGCTGGTGTGTTTTATGTATCTATTCCAAGATTACGATAAAGTTAAGCGGATCCTTAATAATCCACGGTGTATACGTAATTATATGCTAGTCTGTTAGTGCAATAGTGCATTTTATAGAGGCTTCCTAGAAGATTCGGTCCGAATTCAAAGAATATGCTTCCTGAAACTCAACCAAAATCGTGAATGCATTTACTAAGGAAAAGTTTTCTAGAAAAAAAAACAATGAGTGGGGATGTTATGACTTTCTCTTCTCCCTCTACGCCTTTTCAGTATTTTGGGAGCAGTGCTCTTTGATAAAAGCTTTTCTTGGTGATTATTATAAAGAGGCGAGTTAGGGGTCTCTGTAGGAAGATCTCTGATTTCTCTAGGAACACGGTAAAAAATAATAATGGAGAAAGTAACACATACCCTTGAACACAGTCACAAAATTCATTTGCCGCTCAACCAAGCCCACACAATACCTTTCTCGATTTTTTGTTCTTTTGAGAAGATATAATGGATGGCGGGATTGGAAGAAATACTATCTCTTTTAGAATGTTCGGGATTTTCTTAGTTTTCGGTTGTTTGGAAGCTTTTACACTTACTTTATGTGTATTCGTCATTTTGCTGTCCGATTCGCTCGTGAAACTTAAAACGGTTCAAGTAACTAATTTATCTGTAACTTGGCTTGTCTCTGTGTATCTATTTCTGCAATGTTTGTGCACTGAAGCAACGAATGGAGCCGCGGAACATCCGTTAAATTTCAAGCTGTACAAGAAAATTCGGATTCATTGTTGTTGTAGTTTCTACAATTCCATTTACGATTTTATGATGTTGACCTTTCCCTGCCAATTCTTTTTCAGTCAGGAAATTTTCACAGGGTAACGGTAGTAAATCCAAGGAACGGAACGAGTGAGTGAGCGAACTGCGAGAGAGATAACGTTGACGGGAATCAACACTACATTTATCTACTTTTTTGTGCCCACCGAGGATCAATCTGGATTGTATTACACTCAATTACATGCCATCAATAAAAAGGGAAGACGCGGGGAAAAGGAAGAAAGCAAAAAAAAGAAAGAAAGGAGGTCACGGATGGATGATGATAGGATGAGTGACGTAGAAAAAAGGAAATAGAGAATATGTATTTGTTTTTCACTCCGTTTTTCTTCTTCATCTGGAGAAAACTTTTAGACAGACCAGCAACAGTACTGTTAAGGACGGGAAAAATTATGTGAAATGTCGATAATGATGGTAACAATGATGATGATGGCTGTGCGAGTGGAAATCGATAAGGATTAAAAGTTTTCTGGTAAATTGTATAATGAACACAGGAAACTGTTGGTATAAAAGTATCACAGCAGCCATTACAGTAGGCAACTCCGAAACAGGAAATGTTAGCATGACGGTAATTATTTATGATTTGGTGGAAACATCGAAACCATTTTTAAGATAGCGGTGAAAGCTTTTATTGGTAAAATATCTCATTTTTAGCCATTTTGGGTGGTACATCAGACAAGTTTTGTTATATGTTTTTATAAATAAGTAGTCACGTTTTTGGTCATTGGTTTTGGTTTCATCAAACCCGTTGGTAGGTAAAAGCATGACCAGGAATCCCTGAATGGTTGTTACCTTTTATTCTCTATCCAACTAACCAGCTTTGTGCCAACCGTCATTATATTTTTTTTATTTTTCTCTTTTGGAAAAAATCGAGATGTTAGTTGTGATGATATGTTTTAGGCATAGAGGTAATAATATATCTATAGGTTTTAGGAATGTATCTCGATAACTAAATGCCAATGGAGCACAGCTAAATTTCTGGTGTTTCCCCTTTTCTCCTACTGCAACAAATATGCTTTACAACAAAAATTGGTTTAAAAATTATTGGGTTTCTATGTGAATTCATACTCATACGCTTATTCACATAGTACACCTTCCAGATGGCAGAAACCAGTTTCTCCTAAATTTAAACGATACATGATACTGAAATGCAAGTAAATGCCCACCTTATACCGAGGTATGCATAAATACAAAACAGGAGTGGCGTATTGTTCAACCCGGCTGTCATTTATTTCTTTTGCTCTTTTAGTCATTATATCCATTCGTCACTTATCTTTCTGCTTCATAAGCCTTATTTTATTATTCTCCCCTCTCATGCCTCAATTTAATGATGAATTTCTTTTCACCACCCTCTCATCGTACCTCCTTCCTTCCTCCTGTTTTTATACGTAACACTCTTTAACCTTCCCCACCACCACATTTTGTCTAATCCCTCTTCTAAAACCGCCGAGGTTTGCCTTTTCTCTTTGTCTGCTTTTCGTTTTCACAAAAGGATTACACTTTCCATGATAATAAACGAAAGGCCCAATAATAATGCACTTTTCATTGACATCTTTACATCATTTTTCAACTTTTTCCCACCCTCGCGCGCGCTATTGCACCAATACATGTATTCAGCCAGTTAGCCAACCGACTCCACAATTCACTGACAGTGTCATAAATATTAAATACACAATCGGATCTTGTGAACAATGCCCGCGGTACACGGCGGTGCTTTTTATTATCTGTGCTCCTCCCCTAGTTTTCATAATACCCAAACTGCATCCACTTCCCCCAATATAATACTCTGTTTACACTGGGGTCCTATTGTGATGGCTCTTTTCACGACAAAAGATCTGTCTTTTTCTATTGGGGAAAGGGGGAGCGTGTTCTATTGACAAAATCATTTCAATGACTCCCTGTTTTGAGAAACCTGTCTAAAATATGAAATGGGTTCCGCTGCACAAGAAATCAATACTGGCACCAGGGAGAAAAGTGAATACGTGTGTGTTTTTCTCAAAAGAAGAATGTAGTTTAGAGGTGGGGGCATCTTTCAGACAAAAAATAAACAAAAGGTTATAATATTTTGATGATGTACTTTTTATATATTTTTCTGACATGTATTTCCCTCTCGGCGTGTTTTTCTTCTATCATCGTCAAACACTCCCCTGCGATTTGGCGAAACTGCATCGACGATGCATTTTTGGGATAAAATGACATAAACCTTGATGACTGCAACGTTGATGACCACTCGTCACTGCTAACAATGGCATCCTCTGACATTCCGGATGTAATCGCTTGTCACTACGTTATCATCCTGTTGGATATCGGCTGGCGGGCAAAACGGAATGCGTTTTGAACCATCCTACATTCTCTATATTTTTTGTTTCGGCCAATGAAAAATGGAACACGTTGTGAGATTCTGCTTGCTTCATGAACGGGATTTTTACTTTGAATTGTTCTCTTGTTCTCTTTGATGACACAACGACGATTGGCTATTTGGAAACGCTGGCAACGGCTGACGACCGGGTAATCCTGATGATGTTGATGATCTCCCTGTGGAATATTTCTAGGATGAGAGAGTATTGACACTGCCTGTAGAAATAACTGCAGTCAATGATCCTCCAGAAATTCGATTAGTGCCGGGCTCAGTCCTTCGACTTGCTGAGGTAAGCAAAAATTTGAAAGAAGAAAGGAAAAAACAAGTGTGTAGTGCTAGGAAGTAGAAAAACTGCTGCTTGAAGGGACAATTGCTGCGGGGTATATACCTATATGCATATGTATTCATTTATATATACAGCATCCATTTACTATCATTGATGAAATATACTTTTCCAGATTATTTCGATACTGCGTCGATACCAGCGGTCGTTTTAGACTAATAGTGGGGATGGTGTGTATAATACAGCAGATTGAAGGGAAAAGGGGAAATTGTTGAAAATCCCGGACCTGAAAAGCTTTTATACAAGCAAGCAAAATTTTGTATGTGTATAGGTATGTGAATAGGGTTTGGTAGAACATAATCTGGTAGGGTGCCACAAATAGAATTTTCTTGAGAAGATTTCGAGAAGCGTTTTCATGAGGATCGGTTGGAAAGACTGACTGGGGGAGAGTGGGAGAGTCCCAACTGTGCTTCTTTTCGGTGTGTTTGCATTTAACTCGTAGTACCAGTCATTTATCTTGGAATATATACAAAGTTATTATTATTATGTATATCCAGCCAGACACTATTTTTAGGTACATTCAAAGGTTTAGTTTATCCTGCCTGCCATCCAGTCTGTAGTAGGTACGTATAATATGCAAATATAAATAAATGAACTTGAATTTCTGCTGCTGCTAGTATATATGTATGTACTTGTCAAATTTTTGCTAGAGATAGCCAGTTAGAATTTTATAAAGTTTACTGACGAAGTATGTAAGAATCATATTATAAAATGGCAAATTTTTATGAAATCCTTATCGTAATAAATGACTGGAATTTTAAACGGTGATTGCATATAGATTATTTATAACTAATTAGCAAATGTCATTATGTCACATGCCGTGCCATTT
>JAHZNB010005906.1:0-34841 GCA_027744295.1 Callyntrura guangdongensis
CAAAAATAATTTTATGATTCATCAATTCGATTCACCTTTTGTGGAATTTGACAGGGCATGGCCCGCTTCAGGAGAAATAGATTTGCTTGAATCTCGTGGAAATGCTGAAATGCAAGACTCTGACAACATTCATATTGGAAATTTTAATCCTAATAAATTTTTAAAATTAATTTATAATTTTAAAAAAATTAAATTAAATTTTTAATAATTTTAGTCGCACAAACATTGCACTTTGGTCCATTTCATTCCTTGAACGGTTGGCAAAAGACACACTTTGAAAGAAACTCCAGAAAGGTATGAGGAAAACTGATTTAACTAAATAAGTTAGATCATATCTAATACAATGCATTACAAATTACAATACAACAATACAAGTGCATTTTCATATTTTACTAACAAAAGGGAAATGGTTACAATCGAGGATTTCATCTATTTCAATTGGAATGGACTCCAGGTAATATATCATTTGAAAAGTTGAAATCCTATCATATCCTGTCCTCGGTTTAACGGGAACTGCCCACTAAAAATACCAATCTATTTTTGGTCGTCAGATCTCATAAAATTCAGCATTGACGGGGAGCCCGTCGCAGAGGTACTTCCCTCAAAGGAGGGTTTCTGGACGTTAGGTGGATTTCCGGATAACATTGATAACCCTTGGCAGTTTGCTGAAAATCCTAAAATGGCTCCTTTTGATCAAAAGGTTAGTACAAACATGAAGACTTCCTCTTGAACATAATGCGCTTGGGATACCATTCTGTTTGTGAAAATAAATCCTGCACATTAATATTTGTCACCCATTTCAATATTGACAATCAAGATTTTTTTTACAGTTTTATTTACTTGTTGGCCTTGCTGTTGGAGGGACAAATGCATATTTCCCCGATACTGCTACAGGGCCATATAGAAAACCATGGAAGAATGATTCTCCAACGGTAGCATAGAATAAAATTACAATTGAATGTTCCCTTCATGTATTCATTCTTCCTGTTTTCCTCGAATAGTAAATAATGTTGTTTGTGTTCATTCTAGGCAAAACTTGACTTTTGGAATGGTCGTGAATCTTGGTTACGAACATGGCATGGAGAAGATACAGCTCTAGTTATCGACTACATTCGCGTTTGGGCACTGTAGTTTAAAGTGTTCATTTACCGTCATCGTTATGAGACATTTATATTAGAGGTCTATTATTCATTGCATAGCAAATACCTTTTGCAGTTGTATGTTGTGTTTGTATATAGTGTAATAAATTAAATAATTGTAATTATTGTATTGTGTTTTGTATTTAATTAAAACAAAAGTTGACAAAATCAAACACTCTTCGAAAAGAGAAATAAAATGCTATGCTTAATAGGTGCAGCGTAATTTATTTTGTGCGCAACAAAAGTAATTAAATAGCACATCAAGCTCAAAATTTTACAAAAAGGGTAATTAAAAAGGATACATGAGCCGTGTAGACTGTGATTTGAGAAATACGTACATAACATTCATGTGCACATGCAGGTGTTCTTTACCAACCAAAACATACTATTATTACGTAACTGAAAAACTTTTCAGCTAGTATTGATTTTAGCGTATTTGTCTGTCTGTCCGCCCGTCCGTCAACACTCTACATGCCAGACGCTTCAGTCGATTTGACTCAAATTTGGTATACAGGTACTACTAGGTACCTTAGTGTAGTGGCATCTCTGGGACATAATTTGAGCAAATTTGATAAACCCCCGGGGGGTCAAGATTTAAACTTTATCCAAATTAGCTCAAATTTTGTATAGCGATACAATGCCAAATGACAACCCAAGAGTCTCTATCAACTCAATAAGCCTGTATCAATACAAAGGTTTTCAGCTACGTCTCTAAAGCTGCAATTCAGATCGGTTTATTTTGTCACGCGCGAGCTACGAAACGTTCGTCATTTTATCACACCACCACAGCGACAACGGAATATAATATAGATTTATTTTCTTCATTTAAAACTTAATGTGCTCAGCAAAAAGATCCCAACACATTTCTGTAACTACAAATTTTGTGTAGCTGCAACTGTAGCAGGCTTACAAGGTCATACATAAAAGGACATCAATACGTACACGACGACAATAGGTAATTTTTCGAGCGTTTGGTTTGCATCTGTTTGTCTTGTCGTTTTCCAAGTATCGATAGAAAATACTCGATTCCCGTGTTCAAAGGCGTTCTGTTTTCAGAAGGCACAACGACACTATTGAGCAACATCGGCAGACGTAGTGTAGTTTACATGCACAGCATTTTATTTATCGTATCAACGACTTGCTTGTTCTTACAACTAAAATACGAATACCTATTTGACGACTTATCAATTGCCTTAACATCTAACAACCAAGTCGATTGCTTGACCATTTTTTTGCTTCACAAATTAAACCTTGTCTCTACAACCCGATAGTAGAATTACATACATTATGTACATGCTTACAGAGATTGGGTATATTGGTTGGCTATGACATCCCGTTCCGACAATGTATTTATGGTGTGGTGTAATAGATAGGTGTCAGATAAGGTGAAATAAAACATTTTTTGAATTTACCGGAGAACGATAAATTTCTGAAGCCAAACCACAGAGAAGCCATCCCACCACCTCCGCCACCAACACCAACAACATACGTGGTAAGTTGATGCTGCTGAATGTTGTATATTGTGATCTGCTCTATATTGTATGTTTACGACAAGCTGCTGCCGCCACTGCCACAGTGCCACCAACAATGTGTGCACACACTGTGGAGCAGATTGCAAGAAAAAGTTATAATAAAATGATTCTACCAAATAATGAATCAGTCAACCGTAATATATCAAAGTGGCTCAAATGGTTTATACGTTTTCATGCTTTTGGACACTTAAAAACGTTCCCTATTCGAGATATTCATCTTTACTATTGTAATACATGGCATTTTGGAGGCATGTATTATCGTTATTTTATGGTATTATCTAATGTCTATATTTTTACCTAAACATCCTCTGGTGGTTTTTTCTCCTTATTTTACCAAATCATCGTGTACTAAATAATTAAGATTTGTATTCCAACTATTCCAAGATATAATAAACAGATACGTCTCATCCATTGATGCTAGTTATTGAAACTCCATTAATTGTCTACGTCTTAAATAAATACAAGATACCAGAGCACGAACAGACCCACGCATGAACATAGCAAACTCTAAACGTATATTTACTCGTCTACTTTTGTGTTCCACCGTATAAAGTGTCAAAATCTACATAACCAACCCAACACCACCTACATAGCATTATTATGAACCTACCTTCAATGCGTTTACACCACCGCACCACGAAT
Organism: Callyntrura guangdongensis; assembly: GCA_027744295.1. NCBI lineage: Eukaryota > Metazoa > Arthropoda > Collembola > Entomobryomorpha > Paronellidae > Callyntrura > Callyntrura guangdongensis. The sequence continues at coordinate 3,314 of JAHZNB010005906.1, forward strand.
ATGTAGTGGAAAGGCAAATAGACACTTGTGTTTTCTTGCCACCCCTTTCCACACACACACACTCTCTCTCTACTCATACAACGAATAAGCATTCAAGAAAAGGCGCTTTTTGTCGACTTCGACCTACACTACATTGTGCATGTGCACCAGAAGAGCCGGTGTAAAGAATATTATCAATTTTTATTCCTTGTATCCTTCTTTCACTCATATAACACGCGCAACGTGTATGTGGGTTCTCTGCTGAAAGCGATTGTCTATTTGGTTTTATTTTGCTGCTGCTCAGAGCTGGGAATACCACCGGTGGTCTTAGGCCACCGGCCACTGACTAATTTTCAGACCACCAGGCTACCGGCCACCGACAAAATTTCAGACCACCAGGCTACCGACAAAATTTCAGGCCACCGGCCACTGGCTTACTTTCAGGCCACCGACATATTTTAAGGGCACTGACTAGCTTTCAGGCCACCAGGCCACCGACATATTTTAAGGCCACCGATATATTTTAAGGCCATTGACTAGCTTTCAGGCCACCGACATACAGGCCATTTTAAGGCCACCAGTTCACCTCCACCGACTGAGTATCAGGCCACCGTCGCAGACCAATTTTCACACCACCACAAGGACACCGGTGGCCTGTCCTGCTCTGCGGTTGTTGTGTCGAGAAGCAGAATGTTTAGAATGTATAAATGTTGGGCAGTTGGGCTTGTTGTGTAGAGCCAGAGGAAGCGTCACTTTTCAGCTTTAGCTACCTCTCTTCTCGCTCGCTCCACTCACGCTATAATGGTTGTTGTGAGTTGTGTTGTGACTGACGGACGAGCCTCTTCTCACCACCACCGACTTGTTTGGGATATTGGGATTATAAAGGCAATGAAATAAAAATGATAATATCATGCATGGCATAAGAATTTAAAACCAAAAAAAGAATACTGCCAGTCAGCCTCAACTCAACAAGCAGAGCTACCACGCACGCATCAAGGCAAAGAGCCCGGCTAGCTTGTTAGATGAAAGTTAAGACCTCTCGACTTTTTTCAAAAGTAGGTTCCAACTTTTCAGTGCTAGAAACCAGTCGAGTTTTAACCAAATGCAATAGATTCAACTTGCTCATCACACAAGTATGGCCATTATCATTGACATGATGACTGCCAACACCAAAGACAAGACTCTTGACTCTCCAAACCAATTCTGATACTTACAAGCCATTCAATTCCCTATTGTTTTTTACCACACCAGCGGCGACCAGTTTGGTAGTTGATCAATCTTTAAGCCTCCAGAGCATCAGCAGCGTTACCGCTTAACTTTTTAAAGAATTGATGACGATGGATGACTACTAGCGTAAAATGCGTTCACAACGTTTTCTGACACGAATGAACGAAAGGTACAAAATATAATTTTTATATGCATTTATCGCCACTGCATAATATAATTGTGGAAAAGAGACTGAGTTCACAGCCAGGGGAGTTTGTTGAATATTCTTCCTCACTTGTATTCTTGTTCAAAAGAACGTTCACACACAACGACTGAAAAACACATTTTGCGATAGGATGGCAGTAATGGCACTACCATACCACTAGTCATCTCTTTCCTCATAATATAAACATGATTTTGTCTGTGTGGTTGGCTTTAGGTAGGATTTTTTTATGGAGTTAGTGTTTTCGGCTGCTTCACGCTACTTTTACAATACAATCAACTACCAATACTTGCTCCTACTGACTGAGCACTCACTGGCTTTATTGAAACGCTCATGCATATCTTCATCGCGAAAGGTGTATTTGCATCGCATCGTAATATTTTAGGATTCACCACCATTCTCTCTCTATGCTGTAATATGATGACGTGATGTGTTTTGAGTGTGTGGAGTGAGGGAAGCGGTGTGATGCTCTTACTCTTCTTATAGGAATAGAACGAACGAAAAGTTACCCAACAACGCTTTTGCATGATGCCAGCCAGCAGGAGCAGAGAGAGGCAGCAAAATAAACCCCAACAACAGCGTTTAACGTGGTGGTGGTCTTGGTTATCCTTTCGGTGGTATTCTTCTCACTATCTGTGTAGTTCGTTCTTGGTGTAATCGAGAGTGTGTTGATGCTGCTGCTTGCTGAATGCTAAAAAACAGATACGTACCCAATTGTAATACTGTGTAATACCAAGAATGTTGAAGCATTTTGGATAGCCTTCCTAACAAACCAACACGTCTCTTGCTTGTTCTATTCTGTAGCACTGTAGTAGCTGTGATGATGATATTGATGATGTGATAGCTTTTATGCTCTTCTCTCTCGTTCATTCCTCCTTTCCCCTTCGATACCTCACACAATTCTTCTTTCGTGAGAGTACACACAGTGGATTGGATACCCTACCACCGCGTATATATCCGCGATTTATATCTGTGTGCCCACCAAAAAAAATATTAAATTGCGTTGCGAAAAATACAATAATATTATTTTTCAGTGAAAAATATGTCGGATACAAAAATGGAAACGAATTCGGATACCACCTCCCAGGTAATTGAACAAAATTATGTAACACTAATAATTAAATTTAACCATGTTTTGTGAGAAACTCGAAGGATTTATTCATCACAATTTATTATCATCGCTTATTATTATCCACCACATCCATCCACACACACGTATACATACATACGTTTCTCTCGTATATATTATGTGTGCAGTACAATATTATACACGTACAACGTTGCAAGTTAGATTTTTTCAAATCCGCTCCAAATATTATGTTGTATAGTTAGTGTGTGTGTATGTGTCGAGTAAATATCTTTCCAGAAACGAGAATAAAAGTGTTGTTTATACATGGGGTAGGATAATGCAATGGAGAGAAGCTTTGGGGGTCGGCGTTTCGTCAAGTTTATATGTGTTACCTATATGCCCGTTCAATATATCATGTGAAGCACAAATACAATACAGAGATAAGCGTGTATTGTAAATGTAAAGTTGACCACTACTACTAACACCGCTTGAATACCGCTAAAAATTTGCCACAAAATTTTATCTTCTTAATTCCAATACATTTGGTGGATCATCAAATCGTCATTAGTAGTGGCATTAAAATAATTTTTCAGTACTGCGTCTTGGCCCTGTTCCCAAAAGTGACAAACTTTCGATTTAATAGCACTTAAAAAAGCAGAGTTTAAACTTTCACACGTACATTTTACCATAAATAATATACTTAAACTATAAAACGTTAATTTTCCCCGGCAAGAAAAAGGTTCAATACCTGTACCTCTTACTAGTCTTACTTGATTTTAAGTCCACAGCAACACACCAGTCGAATCTGTTGTACACGATTTATAATGAGCGCCACATATTCACACAAATATACTGTATTGAATGTAAAGCTGTTATGTTTGCGTTGAATTTTGGTAATATAAATATCTTATAAAGAAACATGATCATCATATCGATCGATTCGATATCCCAGGTTTAAATTCTTTTCTCCGTTATGTTATTGTTTTCTTGATAACTATTTTCCAAGAAAATGTACATACAGTGGCAGGCATGAAGAAGCAGTGGTGTTGATATTCGTGATGACGTGTTAAGACTATTTCTTGAACTTTTAAAAGTCCATTGATTTGTTTTAGTCAGGGTTTGTTCTCTAGATTTTGGCATTCTTTTCCGTCGTCTTGTAATTAGTACAAGGACAAACATGGTACAGTCCTGTGGGGTTAAATTGCCGTTTATATATTATTCAATATGTCATTAGATGTACTTATCCCCAAAATTACTAAAATATATACGACTAGTGCATTTAGTAATCTTGATTTGATTGTTTCCAGTTGATCCTCATTTCTGTTCTACAAATCCGGAATATTAGAATTAAATAAATTTTATTTTTATAGCAGTAAACAATAGCCAACTTTTAAACGTTCCATTAATAACTGTGCAGCAGTAGATAGCCACTTTTATGTACAATGTACCACACAGATTAACCAGTCCCCTGTCACTCGGCTCTCGGCTGTAAGGTCACTTAGGTTGTGTAGCAAGTGCGTTGCGTTAGCACATCGGGGCTCACAATTTACGCACCATTCTGCCAACAAAACAACAACTACAGGCTGTGTGTGTTGATGTGAACGGCGAAAGATTGAAACGACGCAAGAGTTGAGAGTTGCGAACTTGGTTTGAACTTTGCCCGCTGTTCATTACGTAGAGTTCACTGCACTATTGTATGTGTGAATGGCAGTAAGAAGTTAAGAAGAACAAAGTTTTATTTTTATGATTTCAATTCAATGATTTTACCTATTGTCATTGGTTTAATACTTGTTTCTTCTTTCGCTGCGCTTGTCGAACCAATTTTGTTCGGTTGCAGTTTTCAAGTAGGATTTTGAAAGTTTGGTATTTTGTAAAAAATATTGCTGCTGTTCTAAGTGAAGTAAGGTGGTGGGTACACTGAGGAAAATTAACTTATTCTATTCTATAGTTAATAGTTGTCGATTAACTATCTGTGCTATCCAAATTTTGGGTTAAAATTAGACGAAACGCGTGGAACAAGAACAAGAAAATGGAGGTAGATAACAAGGTAATCGGTGATAACATAGTAGTTAAAATTAGTTGATTTTTAAATGATTTAACATATGACAATATGACAGCTGCCATACATGACGTATTTAGGTTAATTAATTACTGATTGCTAGTTTACACAGTAATTCAAGATATAAAGTACCAGCATAGGCTGAGTACTTACGTGCCGTCGTCCCATGTCTATTGTATAAATTTATTTATTCTACTTTTTATTATTTACTATAGGACGGAGCTGGTGAAGCAGGATCAGCACAGAATTCAACTAAAGGAAGACGAGGGAGTTCAGGTCGAGCTCGTGTTAGCAGGATTATGAAAGATCTGCAAGAAGGAGAAGCTTTGCTTAAAGTACTATAATGATTTACTTATTTCTATATTGTATTTTTTATATTTCTTTATTATTGTAACTGCCATTTATCCATAACATGTGCTTTATATAGGAAATGGGACATAGAGAAGAAGGACCGGAGATGGAAGGTAGAAGAAGAACGAGAAGTTCAATGAGGGGGGCTCCCCCACCCAGCACACCTCCTCCCGTAAAGCGTGAAAGGAGGTCGGGGTCATCTACCAACGCAACTCCGAATTCAGCAGAAAAGAAAAAACCTACGCCAACTCCACCACCACCTGCTAAAGGTGGTAGGGGTCGAGGAAGACCACCGAAAAAGTCAGATGAGGCTGCAGAAAATAACGTTACTGACGAGGAGGTTAATGACAAGGCAGATGTGAACAACGAAGAGAAGCCAAGTGGTGAAAGCAAAGAAGAGAAAGCACAAGATAAGGAGCCAGAAAAGATGGATGTGGACGATGAAAAAGACGAAGAAGTAAAGGTCGAAAAACTCAAAAAGGAAAAATCACCCGAAGCAAAGCCAGCACCAAAAACTGAGGAGAAGAAGGAGAAAAAGGAGAAAACCAATGACACAGCTGCCGCAAGCAAAGACAAAGCTGTAAGAATATTAATTTATTATTTGTGTATCTATTTATTTAGTACGGCTAATATTCTGTTTGAATGATTATATATGGCAATATATTTCTTTGTAGGATGAAGTTAAGGAAGTTAACAATAAGGAAGAAAGCAAAAAGAAGGAAGAAAGCAAAAAGAAAGAAGAAAGCAAAAAGAAGGAAGAAAGCAAAAAGAAAGAAGAAAGTAAGAAGCCTGTTGATGAGAGCAAACCAGTTGTTAAGGAAGCCAGCCCTGCCAAGTCACCTACAAAGGAGCCCGCTGCCCCTTCACCAGCAAAACCATCACCGGTAAAAGAATCTACCCCAACACCAGCAACACCTGAGAAAAAGGAAGCCGCAGCTGCCCCTCCTGCACCAAAAACTCCCCCGGTAGCAGCGGCAAAGCCAGCACCGGAAACAAAGAAAGAAGAAGCAAAAGAGGAGCCCAAAAAAGCTAAGGATCCCGCTCCTTCATCTCCAGCAAAGCCAGCAGCTCCTCAGACAACTCCCACAATTGAGAAACCTGTAGAACCAACAGTGAAAGTTCAAACACCAAATGCTAATAATTCTTCTCCTGTTGTTTCTAACAACAGTAACAGTTCTCCCACGTTAGCTAAGGATAAGGAAACAACAAAAGATAAAGAAGCTAACAATGCTAACGGTAATTCCACTTCATCAGAACCCACTTCTTCTCCAAATCAAACCCCAACTCCTGCATCCACGGTGCCACCAGCGAAGTCAGAGTGAACTGATCAATGGTTTTAATTCAGGTAAATCCAAAGTAGGAATTGTATAAATTTTATTCATGTGTCTAGACTCATACTTTTATAATAATAATGATTAAGAAGGTTGATGTTATGGTGTCCCTTCTACCGTTAATCAGTGAAGGGATTCTAAAGTTATTAACCTTTTCATGGTTGGAGAAAACGAACCATCATCATCATAGCATCAACTCAAACGAGAAAATCTTTGTATGAGAGCCCCGTTATATAAGATGTGAACGTTTTATGTAATTTTACTTCTAGTAGGTAATCTAAAATGTAAGGTCTGGTTAAGTCATCTGTATACATACGTAAAATTAGCGTCACTACAAGTAAATATATAACTTATACGAGGTACTGTACAGAGAGTATAAGTAAAGAAAAATAACACTACGCATGTTGTAAAACCAATGCATGCAATTACGTTTTGCAGTGCTAGTTAAGTGTAAGACATTAAAAACTGTTGCTATTAAAATATTTTGATGCTGTTTTATAGAGAAGATTCAGAAAATGTTAAAATGATTTCTTATGTTATATTTCTTAACTAATATTAAATAATTAGTTGTAAAAATCTCTAATGAGTCCTATGTGAGCAAAGTTTCTGCTGCTACTTTGTGATTTTTGACCAATCATTACACCAAAACATTAAGTTATAATTCTCTCTCGCGCATAGGAAGACATTATACTATCCCAACTTCCAACCACACGTTGTTATAAAACAACTCAAAGACAGTCCTCCAACTTCATTGTCTGTTTCGGATGGACCTATTGTAATTTAAACTTTCACATTATTTCTATTTGCACGAACGAGAATTATATGAGGTTATCTATCAAAATTATTGACGTGTCTCCGTTATCGTTTAACTAACTTAGATGTGTCTTGTAAATTACGGTAAGATCCACTTGGCTAACCTCGAATTCAGCTTCGTTTTCTGTATGAAATAAAAAATAGTTTGTATGGCATGAGGGGTTTCCAGTACTATCGATTTCTTACTTAGTGAATGCATGGTTTGATCACACCAGTTTATATGTAGACATCTTGATTTTACTTCTAGATTAATAGCGTCTAGCTTATAATTCCAATTTAGCTGTCTCAATGTTCGAAATTTTAGTATGCTTTCTAGAGAAAACGGTTAAAAATTGGTGAAAAACTATGTTTAGGTCTTTATGGTATTGTTAACGTAGTAATCTACATACAATAATAAAATAAATATATCTTCTAAAACCAAGTTCAAACGATAAAAATATCAGTGTTGTTCAATTGAATGTTCAATGTAGACTTTTCTTTCCTTTTCATACTGTACGTTATTTGGGTGATCAATAATCAGTATAATTACTACTATGAAACGTGTGGATACTGTTAATGGTTTGTATGCTGAGAAGCTTTTTTGCTTTACTATTACATATAATCATAATAACGATGTTGCTGATCAGCCGTGTTTGTATCTGATCGTTGTTATTATTTTGTAATTGTTAAGTTCATCTGAATGATAATAGTATGTAGCTAGTTATGTTATATAGAATAGCGTGCATTTACATATATATAGATATAGGTACATTAGAGGATACCTATATACTTAGTACATAGCGCCTTTCCGAAAATGTTTTGTGTTGTTAGTCTTTGAATTATGGATATTTAATGATACTATTACAGGATAATATAATAATAATTGACTGTCTTTGTACGTATCGAATTCCTTCAGTTGTCTCAGAGGGAATACAAAGATTTATAATGTTTCTAGATGATTAGGAAATAAAATGGTTTAATTATTTTGAGGAATTGCAAGAAGGAATTCTCTTGAATTATTTATGATTGGCTGCCGCGGCTTTCGTATTTACTGAGCAAAAGCTTCAGACGGACCGGACATATTTGAGCATTATTGACAGTTATAGTTTCTTTGTCATTTTTTAAATTTCCGTTGTTCAATCTATTCTGGTATAGTAGTTTAGTTACTACTATAATATTCTGTTCATCCCGTTTATTAAATTGAGATACATACTATAGTTTATATCTCAATTGTTTATTAGACTCTTAATTGCAGACACTCGTTTTCTATGCAAGCACTTAGCCTATCACAAGCTAAATGTTCACGGAAATGTAAGATTATTTGTAATAATATGCTTAATTCCTTTTTCAAACTCAACGTTACTGCCTTTATGGCAAATGAACTGTTTGTTTGTTTCAGGAATTTTCCGTGAAATATCGATCAAATAGCATATATGATAAGTGATTGTATGGACATTTACTCGAACGTCTATTTAAATTAATGTCCAACAATGTCATAAGGTTGTCCCGCTATAAATACGTCCAAAATAAGAACCACTATATTGACACTTTATATGGTAGGCAAAAGTTATGAGCAATCATGAGAATCACCTAAAACGGCCAAATTTTGGTTAAAAATGTTTTTCGTGCTGTACGAGTGAATCACTAATAACTAATGAAATAGTCGCAAAAATATACTTCCAATAGCTGGACAATTGTGATATTTTCATTATGTTTATTACATGATGCCACGAACGTGTTACAATACTTGACTTTTTGACAATACTTTTTTAGATTAAAGGTTAGCTCGAAGGGAAATTCGATTATCATACATAATAGTAATATCATTATGCGTTCCATGGCATACTGATTCGACATGTTTCATATAACCCCGATTGAAAAAATGCTCAAGTAGTATTCTGCTAGTAACAATATTTTCAGTTTTTTTCAATTATCCTAGAGATGATACCTGCTTTTGTTCGTTATGTTACACTGGGGAAATATTTTGCTGAAATAATAATTCAACTGAACATGCCAACCAAACCACTCACATATTAACTATTGACTATGTAGCACTTTGGGTTAACTTTACTTGAGACAAAACCAATACAAGCATTGTACAAAATTGACGACAAAATAGCCAGCAGGTGCATAGACAAGCACGAGCTGCTGAGGTGATAGAAAACGGAGAAAAAGCAACGTTTGCCGAAAGTTAGCTAGCAGATTGCGTTTGCATCGCCACATAGAAGCACATGAAACGGGAGAAAGAAGAGGAGAAATAACGAGAGAAAAGCTCTGAAGCTCTGGCAGCTACAGTGAGAACAGAGTCTGCATACAGAGTTGGGTCGGAACCTTTTGCCGTGGAACAAATCCATTTCAGTTGTCTGTTAGATGTGGGAGCGAACGGATTTCTATCTCAAATAGGACCAAGTCTTAGCTTGAAAGCAAAATTTCGGTTTTTTGTACGTTCACAATAATGAAAATACAGATAGAAAAGTTGTGATCAGCCTGACGTGAAACAAAACGTGTACTTACTCTTGTATTTTTGTTACACGAAAGATTATACAACGACATTGGAGCTGAAGCTATCTTGCCAGGTTGTTTAGGTATTATTGTTCTTACTGGACACAAACTTTTTACTTATCAGTGTCAGGTCACAAGAACAAAATTTAATGTCATTATAGATCGATTTCAGTTGACAAATTAACCACCTTTCCGCCACCCAGATCTATCGTGAAAAGGAAATGCGACACGTTGCTCCACAGAAACACCGATAATTGAACAGAACAAAGTTAAAGCCATTTTAGAATTCAGCGTTACTGTCAAAGTTCTCAAAACTATCATGACGATTGTGACAAAATTCTGCGAATTCCAAATACAATCAAAGTGTTTCTTTTGCTGGTACTTTTTACCTGTTCCCTGTGGGAAAGTCTCAGGTGTTAGAAACAAAAAGTAGGAGAGAAAATTACACCATAACCTAACCCACGTGTCTCGCAAATTGTACAAAGAACAAGTTTTCTCGTTACTTCTTCACAAAGCAAAGTTGCGTGAGTGAATGCATTTTGAACAAAAAAATACATGCGAATTCGCACTTTGTTATTCATCCTTGACCGTTCGATGGTTCTCATAGAGCAACGTGAAATAATACCAAGTTTCTAGATACTTTCACTTTGGCATCTAACGGCTACCATTCAATGATATTTGATCAGCATAACGTCTAGAATACACACAATGGACCTTGTATAGAGAAAGTCGGTCAAATAGGGAAAAAACCGAAGTCAACAAGTTGCAGAATTCGTCTCTTATTGATCAGGTAAAATAAGCTACTCCTACAACCTTTGTATTTATTGTTAGATTAACATTATAGGCCCGTAAGAGACAGCGCCACTTGCACACTAACATGTTGCCGACAAAGGTAACCACTACACTTTCTCTCTCCAGGCACACTTCAAATTGACATTAAATAGGGTCAATCTTAGTATTTATTTCTAAAATAATTATACGTAATTATTTTGTCCTACGTTAGGTTGTACGTATACTTTTAAAACACTCATTACATATTGCCAATATTGAAATCTGTTCTGTTATTCAGTTAAAATCCTCAATGCTTTCAGATGATATTGTAAAGTAATGTAAAATAAAACTTTAAAAACTACTTACTCTACAGCAAAAAAACAAGTGTATGTTAGTTTACTTTAAATCAAACGATATAATATCTGACACTCCCTTTGTGTCGTTGACAAAAAGAATGCACATCATTTTTACATTCGATATAATTTAGACCAAAGTTTGTTGATCGTTGTTTCTCTTAGGATCGTTGTGACTTCAAATACAATTTTTTCTTAGCTGGTGGGTAATAGCTTTGTCTGATTAAATCTGTGCTCTTAGGTTTTACTTTATTTCTCTTAGTTTGTCAGTTTTTGTGTTCATTCAACTTGATTATATTTACTTTCAACAAAACTTCCCTGTACCCTTTACAAAATGGGATGAAATGAAAACAAAGCACAGCGAGAAAGTTTGGTCGTGATGATGATTGGTATTACTTGAGTTGAGGTACCATTCACTTCAACAACAACAAACCGTCTACTCATCCTGTAAATACATCCCATGGATTCATTTGTTTTATTTCTCCAGTCCAACGGTTCCAGTTCGCTTATTTGGCGCTGATGATACCCCGATAAAAAATCCCCTAAATTTTTCGTCGTCCTTATGTTTCTTTTATTCTCCGTAGGGCATATAAAAGCACACGTATGTTTTACATAGGAAACGCATAAAAGATGCAGTGCAAGAGAATGAACTTGCCACACGCCGCACACAAAACACTACACATAACACACATTCCGCTACAAAACAGAAGCAACAGCAGCAGAAGAGAAGTGCCTAACGAAAGAGAACCCCTTGTCTCTTGTTCTTTTTCTGTCAGATTCGCTAAGAGTGCAAGCTCACGTGGTTTCGAAGAAAAGTAATTTCGGTCAGAAAGTCGATGTTTCTGCTCCCGACATCCTTATATAAGGTAGTCTCTTCTTGGCATCGCCATCTCTTTTTTTTATTACGACGCGTCAAAACAGAACTGGCAACAAAGGCACTGGAAAATGGAATATAGTCGTAGCATGTCGTAGCAGTACCTTTCTATCAATTACATATAGTATATGCGTAATATAGAAGACACATAGTTTCTTATGCTTGCAAGAAAATACACGAATTGCACTGGCTGAGTGCTAACTAATAATAGAGACACACAGAAGAGGAGAAAAAGGAACATTTGCGAACTTAATTAATTTTGGTCAAGTCCCCATTTCCCTGACACATTTCCAACAGAGGACATTTCGACATTATCACAGGTTTACTGTATTTGTATATGCATCTAGGCACACATCAAGCACATATGAAGCTACTTACTCCTTTACCTTGTGCATAGTATTCTCATCCTGTTCTACATTTTTGCAGCTATGTTTTCTTCTGTGGATAGTAAATTATGTTTACCTACCTATTATGTGTGTCTGCTGTACATATTGTTAGCCGTGAAATGACACTTTATACTGTTTTCCGTGTATCGAACTTGTAACCAACTGACTCGACACTTCAGTGTCACGTGAAACTGCTTATCTCAATCACAGTATACCGCAGAGCACATTGTGGGATTCCCAAAGGGAATGCAAATTCTTGGAGCATGTGTGTACCGACTAAATAAATATGTTATTTATTTGGTTGAATACAGATACCAGCAAGAAGTTGTTTTGCCAGTGGAAGTCAGCCATCATCACCAAGGCGGTCAACCCTGACAGCAGTAGAATCCTTGTACCAAAATGCCCACGTTCGTCAAAAAATCCAGCTACCAACAGATAGTATAGCTACAAAAAAGGGAAAGTTTCTAATGATTTCTGCTCTACAAACATAAAAAATATTCCATCATCATAATCATAAAGAATCATCTCTGGCCGCTTGAGAGCAAATTACTTTCCTACACTGACAGTATTTGTACAAGTACTTTGTCAAAAGAGCTAAATCAAATACAACATTTACGACCACGGTCATTTGTGTTTATGTTTATACCCTTGAAGATCCCATTGGAAGTGAATACGAGAAAGAAAAGAAAATCGCGTAGTATTTCTTACGGTCCATTACTGAAAGTACACTTATAAGTTTATTTTCATTACACACACACTCAGAGAGAGAGAGAGAGAGACAGAGAGACTAAATGAGTTCAGACTGTCTGCTGTCTGCACAAAAAGCCCAACAGAATTAAAGCAGTAGTAGAAAAAAACTCGAGTTTCACTAAAAGCAAAATATTTCTTGATTTTTATTGAAGCATTGCTCTATGGAGCAAAACGACTTACATTAGAAAAACTTCACGGTCAATAAGGATAGAAAAAAGAGAAAACACGACCTCTCAAAATATATCCTTTTATCTCTTTTCTGTCTATTCAACACTTCCTTATTCAATCTCCATTATTTCTATTGAGCAAGTAAATTCCCTACAACCTCCGGGGACAAATAAGCAGAAACATGGATAACTGGTACCTAGCACATGTTCATCCCATTCAGGACAGCACTTCTGATGAAATGGAAATGCTGACAGAGGATGGAATGCTTTCACTGGCGGTGGTGCTTGGCAGTAGTCTTTCTCTTGTGGGATTGGTCTTCGCTTTCATCACTTACAGGTAACATAAATGAACATCATTTATTTATTACAAGGCAGTTTATATGCGGTTTCGTTATGAATTCATTAAACATTTCGAAGAATCAATTCATTAAATGCATAAGTCATATAAACATCGGACGGCATCATACTTTGCGATATCATAAACGATGTATAAATTTGAACATATTTAGCGTATCAAAACAACAAATTGCATACATATTTCTATTGTCAGGTACAGCCGCATAGTTGAGTACAAAAATGAAATATGTTGAGAATGTTTCATAAAAGGCAAACGATGAATTTCTAGTGAATAGACACAAATCCAGAGACTGGATGAAAAACTGAGTTTTGAATGAAGGAATTTTTGCCACATAATTCACATAACTTGTTTGAAATAAAACGCAAGGGAAAGTAGCTATTTACTTTGTGTTATTTTTTAGCCAGGTCCTACACCGCAACATGAAATTATAAATTTTGTAAAGTTGTTATCTTTTGATCAACATGCGGTCAGAAGAGAAACTGCAAAATACAAAGAACCCTTTGCCAAAGCTGTTGTCACCATCTTTTTGTGGGCTAAGGTAAACTTAATTTCTGGTCCCTGTTAGAAGTTACTGAACGCTTTTCTTCGTATGCAAACAAGATGTATTAATTATGCATCACACACAGAAGTTTAGAAAGCAATAAAATGTACCTACAAAACCAAGAAACCAAACTATACATTTTCCTGCCGGAGGTTTACTGTTGGAGACATCGGCATTACAAATGAGATCATCCAAGCAATAAAATGTACCTACAAAACCAAGAAACCAAACTATACATTTTCCTGCCGGAGGTTTACTGTTGGAGACATCGGCATTACAAATGAGATCATACATACATAAAATTAAATAAAATGTTAATATGCTTGGAGGAGACCAGCCAGAACCAGCAGCCGAGCAAGTTAAATTATAATGCTTTCAAATAGCAGGAGAGTTGAATTATAGATCAGCTCTCACTTCTCACATGCTGGATATTTCCACAAGATTTATTGAAGTTTCCAAATTCTGCATAATAATGTACCCCAAACTTAGAATTTGGAGCAATGCCGTTGATAATGTTAGCTTTCTTCTATTCTGTGTGACATAATCTGCAATACTTACTTTTCACTATTTGCTGAAGCCACAACACCAGTAGCATCGTAGTTATTAACGCCCCCACTAAGAGCAAATAAATTTTCTCCGTAAGAAATGAAAGTTAACTATAAAAATACAACCATATCATAAAAAAGTTCAGCAACCCAAATCAGTACACGTATGCAGGTTACTACAATGTAAATCTACAGCTACTGTGCTATTCAAGCAAATATTTTCTCTTTTTGTCCGTTCGGCATTCCAGCTTATTTGGTTTTTTCTCGTACATTCGTTTGTGCAACATATTCGAAATTACAAATAAGGACAAATTGGTAGAGACGTTTGTTAATAAATATTGGAATTGATAAAACTTTAATTCGAACTACATAACAATGTTGTATGCTAACACTGACCATAGTTTCATCAAAAAAATATTTAGCAGTCTGTAACATAACGCGACCAATGCAATAATGAAAACAAATTCAGACAAAATCGACAACAAAACAGTACGCGGACGATTATCTGGACAAACAAAACTAACAACGTTAATAAGAATATAGAAAGCAATTCTTATAAAGTATAGTCATTTTACTGAGCTCATATCACAAAATAGGATAAGAATTATATTGCCTAACATAAGCCACTTTAGCTTTTCAATGGTTAATCTGCAAATGTGGCTACTTCGTTTTATTTTATCGATTTGCTATTTGGTGGCACAGTATTGACAGTTGTTTCAAGAGAGTGAACAATTGTCCTTCAGCGGTTATTCAGACACGATTACGTACAAACATTGATATTACGATATTATGTCTGATACAAGCTTCGGTTGGTAATTTCGGCTCCGACCTATTCTTTCACCTACAACCTTATCAATTTTTCGTACTCATTTATTTGACCGTGCATTTTCCAGCAAGTATAGGGATGGCCGATGAATATGTGGGAGAAACCAGCTCGATCGTTTGCCAAGGTGTACCCGATAAATCAGCATGGCATTCGTTTAAATGAATTATAATGAGCTAACATATGTTTCCTGAACCACTTTCCCCACAGCTATACATATCCACATATTATTACAGTCTAGACCCATAATAATGCCCTTTTGCGGAGTTTTAATTTAAATATACACACTGCCTGCACATAAATCATATATTAGATTCATGAGGCATGACATAATGCACTGTATTGGAAGATACGTAAAAATGCATCATGTGGTGCACAATGGTACGATTCTTCTGATGTTATTCATTTCGTAGAGTAGCGTGACGATGATTCTCGCGTGATGCTTTTATACTTGAGGAAATATTTGTGGAAAAGCGATCAGTAAATCAGGGAAATGGTATAATTTAGGAAATATGGAACCATTTCATTTCATAGTTCGCACATGCTCAACCTGCTTATTGCGGCGTTTTCACAGTCTTGGCTGGAAATATATTTCACCTTTAGATAAACCAAGCTGATAACTTCATGTCACTTGACTGAGGTTTGGTTATTTATAATGCCAGATGTTAACCAATCTTGTATTTTTTTGCAAACGCAGGGAAAGTTAATGCATAATTTGGAAGCATCGAATCCTCATTTCCATTCTGCGAAAGAAAAAAGATTTGGCATCTTTAATGCACTGATTCGATTCAGACAGTGGAAGGTGAATGGAAGTGCTGACGCGGTGACACGTAGTCACTTAAAAATTGTAATAGGATTCAACTTGTCTGTCTGAGGTAGTGACTGGGATTAAGAGCTATAAATCACTATTTTAAGGAATTTTTTGACAATTTAAAACACATCATCTGGGCTGAAATTTGAAACCCTTGAAAAAGGATGAAAGCAGTGCGGCAATTTTCTTATATGTTGAAACATTCTCAGAACTGATTGTAGAGGAAAAAGCGCTGTCGCTGCCATTCTGCTGCTGCGAGCTTTCAACCATGCAATTGCCTAATTCAGTCTAACACATGACGTGTCTTTCAACTCCACTTGTTTCCTCCAAGTCAACTAAAATCCTGTTAAAACCCAAGAACATGAAACAAAAATGAAATGAGAGAACGCCAAGAAAGGTGAAACGTGTTCAATAAAACACAATAAAACAGTTTGCTGACCTTTCATTTATCTCAGGCGGCTCTGACCATAAACTATATATAGATGAGACGATATATTACCCAAGATGTGGGCAAAATACACCATATGCTAATGTAATGTCACACACTTCATCAGGCACAAAAGCAAATGCACATACCAATACTAATAGTTACTATTCACATTTATATTTACATGAATCAGCGGATTGCGCCACATAACGGATTGGGGAACCGTCACATCATTTGCATCATTGGGAAAGTTATTTTGTGCGTGTGCAGAATTTCCCTAGAAGGTAAATAACATTCACTGCAAGCTTATAAGTGGCAAGTGGTAACGTATTTTAAGTTGAAAGTGGGATGACTAAAGTAATACTGTTTACTAAAATACGGAATTTCTCACATTTCCCGTGTAGTTCATTCTTATAGTATATCTCTCATCTGAGAACTCTTTATATGAGATATCTGAGTAATCTTTGTATATCCATTAACATCTTCCAACATTTCTTACTATTCGGCAAGCGATTTCTTTCTTTTACAGAAATGAACACGTTGGGGCATTGTGAGCATCGAGTCTTCTCATGCTAGAATTAACAATAAATGGTAGGTACAAGCTCCAAGTACGATAATCTAAACACCCCTAGAATTTCTCAGTATTAGAAATCCTCTCAATAAATAAGTGTTAATACCAATATTAACGACAAAACTTTGATCTATCCGACTTTGGTAAAGAAAAGGTCTATTCGATCCAGAATACTCTAGTGAAGGAATTAAATGGAATTCTTAATGAAACTACATTGTACTTACCCTGTCCTTGCATTCAAGGTCAAGTTTTAACTAAAACAACCGACTTGCTTGAGAATAAACTGGAGAGAAGTTTTGCGAGTGTACGACAATGGCTCAAGATGACTTTCCTTGATTGGATATTTTATGTCTGGCAAAAAATAAAAATTACCTAAGTCATTCCCCTGGTATGAAATAATTTGTTTGAAGAATCTTGTCGGTTTTTACTATGTAAATATGCATATAAAGGACCTCCGTAAATTTTTATGTTGCTTCACATCCACCGATCCACCTACCGTGCAACTGTGGGAGGTTTTATGAACCAGAACAGAGTTAAGAGTTTTTAACCATGATCAAAGTATAGTTTGATGAAATAAGAGAAGTGACATAGATATTTTTACAGTGCAGCATAGAAACAGGTAGAAAAAGATAGAAGGCTTGTGATTACAATTGACAAAGGTTCATGATGTTCTAATATAACCTCAGCAGTGTAAAAACTACCCATTTACCTACATCTTGCGCTCTACTTAATGAGGAAAAATATGGGAAAACATTTCGTTGACAGTGGAATAAGCTCACTTTCACGATTTACCGTTTCAAGACACTCTACACATCTTTTCTGTTTTAAAAACCATTTTATGGCACATCCATACTGTACTTGGATCAGTTTTTCCCATGCGTTTTCTCTCAATTTTGCATTTTACGACAAAAGGCGAATGTGAATGTGAGCAGGCATAAATTTTATGGCTTTTGGTACATCGTTTCGTCATAAACGTTCTCCTACCTATTTTAAAGTATATGTTGCGTCTGTCGCCGCTAAGCCCCAGCTTAGACGTTTACTTTTCGTCACTTTTCGACTTTCCTTGGGTTTTCTCCTGCAGAAAAAGACGAGTTTTACTAGTCAAACTATATGTCACTCTATGTAATTTAGACATTTTATGTTTGCAAACGAACTCTTTTCTTCCCTGCTTTTATGTGCTTATAGTGCATGTAAATTTTCCGTAATTTGCAGAAAGTGTCTGCTCAAGTCTGCTGTGTACATCTTGCAGTAAAAGTAAGAACCTCCAAAGTATACACGCTTTAATGATCGGTTTGTAATCATCGTAAAAAACGGAGCAATGTGACTGTGCATGTGTGTGCCTCAAAAATGCCTGTCTACAACAACATGGCGCTCAAAGCGACTATTCACGACGTAACCTCTTGTTTAGGTGGTGGTACTACCAAAAATGCCGTTAGAATGACACTCAGTAAAGTTTTATGAGTTTACGGTACTAAACATAGGCACTCACACACTCCAGCTCAGTTCTGGAACTATCTCTTGTGTTCTCTAATGGTATGTTTGCATGCTTCTGGTTGTTTGTCTAAAAAGGTTTGTGTGCTGCTGTTGCTCATTTCCTGTATGATGATGACTCTGAATGAAAAACGGATGATGTAAAAAAAACTTACTTGCTCTTCCAGCGCTTGGCGTGCTTGGCCAGTCAACCAAGAAAAGAAGGGTAAAATGCAAGCAAGGTTCATTAGTTGGGGGATAACATGTGTGTACCTATCCGTCTATAAGGATACTGGAGGATTTTTTTTTATGTAAAACGGGATATAATGTGATCTTCTTATGCAGTACAATATATACTGGTGGAACTACGTGAACGTTTTTTTCCTTGATCATGATAATGATAACACTGTCGGCAGAGCATTGATTAAAAGTGGAATGAATACAAGATGAGATGCAGGCTACCGGGTTACTTTTTCCAGCTCGTGATGAGCTACTGTGCTGATGATGATGATGATGATGATGATGAGACTGAAGTAAAAGTGATGATGAAAGTTGATAAACGAGTTTAGCTCTGTTGATGTCTCTTGTTCATAAAATGTAGTGCTAGTACCATGAACCTTTCTTTACAAAAAGATTGTCTTGGCTCAAGGTATGCCATGGTTCAGGTTGCCCCAGAAGGAAAAATTTCATTTTTTTGCAACAATACGCAATGTCATTTTTAAACCGAGCACATCTGCATAATATTGATCTTTTCATCTTATTTTTCTCAGTCAGTCAGTAAGTTGAAGGATAAGTTTTGGGATCTGAGTAAGTGCGCTCCGGGAATAAATAAATAAGGTTAAAAAAGGGAAAAAATGTTTAGAAAATTTTGTCAGGACTCTGTAAACTCAAGAAGTATGACAAGCTATAATTTACTATAATTTGTTTTCTATAACTAAATTCTTACATATAAAATGCATATTTTTTATTATAATCCTAACTCTAACCTTTCCCACCTCTTCCGCCACGGTTGCTACTGAATAACCACAAAATCTCGAATGACAACTTTTACTCTTGCAGATATGCAAGTGTTTGAAACTCGGTGAAAGTACTTTTGCAATTCAGGCAACCGTATAGACCTGTCTTACATTGATCTACTATATTGGGTCCACATTTAGGCATTTGTTGCATTGCTAAAGATTTGACGATGTATATTGGATCTGTCACCGTCTTTGGGAGTTATCCTCCACCACGCGACAGTATATAACTATTTATCGTTTTTAACCATTTCTTCACATTTTATTAACTGAGCTGTTTTTATTCGGAAGCATGCACCGGTTTTTGTTGCTTTTAGATTGATTGAAATGAAGTAGATTACCCCTACCCTTATTCTTCCCCTCTGTTGCCTCCGAGAAAAGTGTTTTATACTATCTTTACTCTTTTGGGTTCACACAATAAATTGACTGTGGTTGAAGTTTAGCTCATTCAAGAGATTTGCTTTTCTCCTACTAACTACATGTCTAAGTACGTACTACGTACACATATACACACATACACACTCTCTCTCTCTCTCTCGACAACTGGGAAAGGAAGAGCTGTACTTTACTGAATGAATGTGATGAGAAAACGCAGCCTTCGCTGGTTCTTTTTCCACTTCATTCTCAACCACCACCATTTAAATAGCGTACGGTACTTGTACATACCACTAAAGCCATAAAGGGAAAGACTGACTTACACTTAAACTTATTCGCTTGGATGAACACTGTAAAAATCTCTTTTTTGTTTTCTTGCTTTTTGTGTAAAGTACTTCTACGAGATATACTCTAACCACTAACTGCGTGAGCATCCATACATTAATGTTGAGTTTAGCAATTACACGATTACAAATTATTATAAGCTTTTTAGGAAGTCTCTCATTTCAAGAAAACCTTTTAACCTTTGAGGATTAAATTAAAATTCGACAAATTAGGTTTTAAGTAGTTCAAAGAAAGAAAGAAACAAGTTACGCTGCAAATGTAAATTTAATACTTCTCCAAGTTGGAAGACAGGTATACTGTCTTTTTGTGAAGACCATAGTTTCCCGAAAGATTAATGCAGCGCTACAAAGCATTTTATTAAAATGTTTTAAATGAAATTTAACTTAAGGCTAACATTATGGGAACCAAAATAGTATATTGAAACTTTACATTTAATAACTCGACTGGGGGGAAAATGTACAAAGCTTAATTGGCTGAATGCATCTGCTTTAGAAAGTCTTAATCAAACTGGTCAGCAAATATTCCCATGAAAATTTCGTATAGTCAGTAGTCGGTACAGTATTTCATTTAGAAAACTAGTATTGCTTGCACTGTTGGTTTTAATCCTTTTAATAAAGTGCATCGCTTTGCCAGGTTTACTTTCACTAACGACTTTCAGCTTTAGCTGAGTTTATGGGAATCTTTAGAAATCATGCAAGTGGGTGGATAACGGAAATATTTTTCATTCACTAACAAAAGTATAAAATCAAAATGCTCTACCGACTTTAGCAAAACGGGGCAACATAAAACCGGATATTACAGATTTTTAACGGAGATAGTACTTTTGTGAAATTCTATGAAAGACAGTTTTCTCAAATGAAAAAGTTACGTTTACTGACATAGATATCATCATCAATAGTGCTTGATGCACATACCATTTTATTCTGCATGCAGATAAGACAAAGAATGGAATTAAGGTCCAACATTTTAATATTCGTTGTAAACCCTCTCATCGTTACCATTAGCATACAATGATGCACTTCAAAAGGCCGCGTGTACACACACACAACACACGGAAAGCTGAAGCTGACTGAAAGTGAGTAAATAGGAAACGGAAACTGTTATTTGAATAAGAAAAAGAAGGTGAATAGACGCTTTTGATATGAAAAGAGGGAACGCGTTGGGAGATGCGAGAAAAGCTATTTCAAGATTTCAAGTGGATTTAACGCTTGAAGACGTGTAAGAAAGCAAAACCATGTCACTGAGAAAATCATGAGCATTTAAAATTCTTCGTACGTTAACAGCAATCCAGCATATCTGTATTGTGCCCTGCACAAACGCGCCTTACGCGACAACGACCAAAAGACTAGGTACAATATGAACGTCTATTTCTTCTAGTGGCTTGACTTGACTTAGTTTTGGCATTAGGTCTCCCATGAAATGATAATTCTACCGCTGATGTCTTATGGAGAACACTAGATGCTCGATGTTTTCTCCTTGCGCAAATCCTCGTCGCTGTCGTACAAGTACGCAGTCATACATTTGTGTATGTTTATAAACCTTACATACATTTTGTCGAACAGTTACCACCACTATACTGTTCAATTCTCGTAAAAATGGACTCGATAAATGTTTCTCCTTCACTCATTCGCAGATTAGGTCTGTAGTACTACCAATTTATAAGGATGCTCAATTTCCATTACACATTCATTCAAATTGTACACTATAAAGGGCCATTATATATCATTGGTTGTGATAGCTGGAACGGATATTAGTATTCTTTTGGTTTGCTCACGATCACTTGAGAAAAATTCTGAAATAGCAATATATCCCGGTCCCAGTCCCCAAGAATGCATAAACTTGCATGCATGTATATCCTTTTCTCAGCAAACCCATTTAAAATAGAGAGAGAAAGTTGCCTACTGTGTTAAAATGCTCTTTCTACCTACACCTTTTTCCCCTGCTTCTACCTCTTTTGCAAACATTTAAATGTTCAAGTGCTTTTACCATCACTTAGAATCGCACAGTGGGGTCGTTACTAAAAATTCAGACACATAACCATCAAGTACGGAAAATTCTAAAAGGAAATTCAAGCGATTGATTTCAATCGTTTTTTTTTGCGTCTTCTTTTTAATGTATTCGAAGTATTTCTATCGTAGTGTATATTTCTTCTACATCCGGCCATGATACGGTCTATTTCCTGTCAATTCATGACTTGCCTTATTCATCAAAGCAACCTATTTTTTTCTTTGGAAATGGAGAAGGGAAGCGCGCACGTAGTACGAAGTTCTTTAAAGCAGGTACGCACATGTCCATGCAAAAAAAGCTTTTTTTGCATATACGTCACCACGATAAGTTGTAGTACCACACAGAATAGCATAATAACCAGCCAGAAACTATAAAAGGGTTCGGTTTCCCATCTTAATTTATTTAAAAGAGTAATATTTAGCGGAGAACAGCAAGTGCTATTTTGGGTTGCCTCGTTGCCTGTTTCCCGAATCGCTTTTTGAATGCTAATGCACAGTTACTCACATATCTTGTGAGAGTAAAGTAAAAAAGGCAAAAGGGATAAAAAATGTGAGTAGGTTGTCACATACAATCAGACAGCCACTTGGACAATTTATTCGAAAGGATGAATGAATGAATACCACATGAACAAGATTGATACTAATTCTTCGATAAAATCCTCTTTCTTCAAGAAAAAAGTAATAATAAATGTCGACCAACATGAATAAAATATACCTTATATGGCAATGTATACAACAAAGCCCAAAATAAAGAAGGAAAACGAAACTACGGATTTTCTCTTTTTACTTTCCTTACTTGTTCGCATTTATACCAACATTATTTGCCAAAAAACCCGGAATTCAAGGCCGCTAATGCAATTTCTTTCAGGTACTTTTGTACCATTCATTCACATTCTTCACGGAAATAATACCAAAAAAGGGTTAGTCTACACGTTACGGTGTACGTTTACACTGCACTTATTCAGCCTGCGGCAACAAATATCACGTTTCTACTTTCAGTCTAACTGATCAAAGTATCAAGCATGTATCAACTGCCAAATGTAATCACTCACATTGTGAAACATTTAATGATTCGGGAGACAGCCCACTGATCTAAAAGGGACGGTTGCATTAACATACCGTTAGCTTACACACATATTACTATTATTTCTTTCACTCCTTGACTGTGGCGGTTGCCGTGTGTTCTGCAGCTTCTCAGTGTGCCTTTTCTAGTGACATTTCCACTTTTCACTTCCATTAGGTTGTGAACACCGGCAGGCTTTGTTGGTGGTTTTTGTGCTGGGACTACCGCTTCATCGAGTACTTTTCCCTTGACACACAAATAGCAATAATAGTAATAACACAAAAAAAGAATCGATTCCAGTTTAATACAAAGAAATCAAGAGACAGAAGGGATGGGAGGAGGATTATGCATTTATACTGTACGTGTGTGTCATGTGTGTACATCGACGTGGGTTTTATTGTGTGCGTTATTTGTGCTCCACTCCAGCACGCGTTGTTGTATTTACCTAAACACACAATATGAATTGCACATGAACAGTATTCGTGCAAGGTAACGTGATGTGGATTGCAGATACAGACACGGTCACAATATAATGTACACCCACACACCGTAAGGATATACGCTTATGAAGAAGGTGATAATGATAAATAATAGTATTGTAACAATACTATTAGCATTCATATATGTTTGTTTACTCTAAAGCACGTATTGTTGCAGTTAGTAGTAGTATTCGACAATTTCCGAGTAACTTTTAATTGCGTATACTATTTTTATACAGGAGAGTGTATAGAATATCGCCAGTAATTTCAAAACAATAATTTAAATTGATAATTGGTGCATTCATACACCGGGAAAATTTTGCTCTCTTTTTGTTTGTAGAACTGGGTGCACACGTCACGTACGTCTTATGGTGACACGTATAAATTATTTATAAAAATGCACACATGCGATGTTCAGTGCCACCCATCCTTCAACTGTGTTTAGAATTGGAACACTCATATAGATAATAAAAATGCTCCGGTGAGAACTCATTGCTTTCTCTTTTTTTCCAGCGTAAACATGGTGAAAGGAGAAAATACAAACCTTTCATTATTTGAACAGAGATACTCACATGTACTTTGTGTGTTCGGAAGGACGATTAGGTTTAAACTGTAAGACAGACAGATAGGTATATTACTTAGTTAAATTTCAACGTGTCACATGTCTGACAGAAAAGCATAGTATATTAAACAATAAATTAGGTACGTTCATAATTACGTGAAAGAGTATGAGCCTGGGGTACGGTGAAAAATGTAAGGCAAAAATTAAATTGGGGAACCATTTACGGTGAACTGTCATTTATTCAGTTAGAATAAGGTAGGCTGAACTAGTTACGTACAAGGACGTCTTTTTTAATAATTGAGACAAAGTAAAAGTAAGACGCGCATGTAGATTCCGTTGTACACATTATAAATGTGGCGTTACGCCACTTCATGTCGTTTTGCATTTTAGTAGCCAAAAGTAGGCATGTTTATGGCTGTTGGCTCCACTTCTACAAGCGCTCGATGGTATGCAATATAGTAATGCAGGCATGTATCCAAATGTGCATTCGGTTGGTTGTGTGTGTTGCCAACCATTATTAAACTACAACTACTACATGTATACAAGTACAACAGACAGACTTTTCCCGAAAAAAAGGCTTTGCAATAATAATGCACGAAACAAAAGTGCTTTCTCCATTTATTGGTGTGGAACACTTTGTGGTAGAACCAAATAAAACAACACTCCAGGGGCTATCATTTCAAGAAAGAGTCCCGTCTTTCTTCTTTCCTTTTCTTTTTTGACTGATTCCAACCTACAACAGTATAGCTATCCCCATCCATCCAATCTTCCAACTTGTATTAGTGAATTGCATACATTTTCCATTATTTTCTCCTTGAATAGGAATACCATTCGACTACACGAACACGATCAATCGCGTTTTGCTCTTTTATTTGCTGGAATTAGCGACAGAGGAAACTGTATTTTAAGAAAAAAGCTGTCATTGTTCTATAAATAGAAGTATACGATGGTATATTATATTGTCTGTATCAATCATCATATCGGTGTATCGAAAATAGTTTTCTTGGCTTCATCATTTTCTGACGTCTTTGCTGCGATTATTCCCTTTAAATAAAATGCTGCACCAAGTATTTACACAACTAATCTTTATATAGAAAACTTTACTAATTTTAGTATTAGTACCTGGCAAAGATAACGTCGTCAGTTAAGAGGTAATTTTAAAGATAACGACATTTTTCTTTACTTTACACCGTCAAAGTTTTTGGCCAAGATTAATTAAACACGCTAAAACTTTTCGATCACATTTTACAAGGACTCGTTAAAAACTTGAAGGTTGGTTGGTGGACCTTACTTAGTTAGTAGATTAAATGCGTGCTTTTCATAAAATTCCAAGCATAATAATAATAAAACTGAACGAGTGAATCAATTCATTTAATACTAAAACTAGCGCGAAGTTAAGTCAACTTATTCAATTCCAAGTTGCGTTAGTTCAATCAACCTTCACTTATTAGCTGGATCACTAATCAGCAAGCTAATAGTTAATAGAGCTAGCTATCGTTTTAGTTTCACTTTTATTAAATATTATGGTATTAGACCGTAGACTGTTCGTAGATATGTTCGTTACCACTCACAGACTCACACAATGTTTCTTGAAATATTAAAAAGTTACACCGACTCATCGACTCCGCCAAAACAAGGTAGAGAACCAACAAAGAAAAGAGGTTTCAAATATCTTTCACACGCCCTTTATCACACCGGCTAGAAACTTGGTTGACAGAAATAGCACACGCCGCAAACACATTACATCATCATTACAGGTCTGCGTGTGTGCGTTATCTTTCATTGATTTATGGCCAGAAAGTAATAATATGGCATGATGATAATAGTTGATCGGCTGATGGTGCTATAATGCCACTGTGTGGTTTCGGTGTTGATGTTCATCATCAACGTCTTCATAATGATCATCTTAAAACTACTGTTTCTAGCCCATTTTGCCCCGTACTATTTGAATTTACTCGGCCTTGGTTTGCTGAGTAGTGAGCAGTGACTAGTGGCTGCATCTTGGCAGGCAACATCATCAAACAGATTATCATCACGGCATTTGCCGAGGGAATTTCGCTTTTTATAGAAAATTTCTGCCATGAAAATGAAAGAAGACAGGGGAAAGGTTCATTATTAATGATTAATGGTTCTCGAGAGACCTTTAATTTTTGCTTTCACCTTCAACAACCCAGTCCATTTTCTTGTTCTTATCTTCCGTCAACCACTAGCAGACATACTTACC
This sequence comes from Callyntrura guangdongensis, assembly GCA_027744295.1. NCBI lineage: Eukaryota > Metazoa > Arthropoda > Collembola > Entomobryomorpha > Paronellidae > Callyntrura > Callyntrura guangdongensis. Next base: position 29,743 of record JAHZNB010005906.1, read on the forward strand.
AGTTTACGCTGCTTTTGTTTCAGACTCCTGCTCTCCCAGTTTCTTTTTTAAATAAGAAAATTCCGAAAATGGGAGATGCATTCCGTTAATCCTGACAAAGTTGAGCTTATGTCCTGTCAGATCCCCTGGGTTGACAGATTGTTTCTCGTTTCTCTCTGCTAATAAAAAACTTCATTGTGGTGGCATCTAAATTCAATATTTTTATTATGTACTCTGGCTGCAAAACAAACCCTTAGCTTATTATACTGGTATGCAGGTTTTTGTGTAGGAGTCCTAATGATATCGTGTAGCCCAACGTGACAAACCTTGTGGGACAGCTTGAATCAGACGGGTATATTCAATATAGACAGACATACGTAATTACCTACCAACATTAGGACCCCGTGTCTCCAAGTCTCAAGGTAAACAAGAGGTTTCTTTTTTTGTATGCTTGGTTTACTTCTATAAGAGGACTTTGAAACATTAGAGTTTACTTATTATTATTATGCCTGTAAACATCCACAATGAAGACCTCGCTTTAAAGAAACAAATGCACCTTACCTACATTGATTGACATCATCCTGAATTCATCGTGAATAAATTAATTCACTTGAGTTACAAATGGTTTTTCGGTTGGCTGGAGAAACCACATTTTATATTGAATCAACCATGGACTGGACCTGAACGGATTATCATATATTTGCTCTCTCGGTCTAAAACATGTTTACTATACAATGCGCAGCTCAGTGTGTTGTAGCTAGCATTATTATAATATAGCCTTGGGTCTTGAACAAGATTCTTAGCCCTTTTCTCAGAAGCAAAAAGAGAAGAAATGGAATACGGTAAGGTAATCTTATTTCTTTCTTGTTCAAGAAACTACGATCATACATAAAAACAAATTAAACTACTGATGTATATTTGCTTCATTGATTGAAAAGAAAAGAGCGACTCATGATGACGGAGTAATTCCATCAAAATCATCAAATATTCATGGAGTAGGCATTTTTATTGGCTGTCGTAAAAAAGCCGTTTCTTTCGTTTCTAGAAGATCTTTGAAACGTAACTAACTGTAATCATTGTTCTGGATCCGGATGAACGTTAGGTATTTGGAAAATATTCAAAGCTATATTATATTTCATGAGAACCTGTTACTGTTTATCTGTAAGAGTTTCTTGGAGTGCGCATTTATAATTAAAGTCTGTCTGTCTGTTTGTCAAATGACTTACACAATCGAAAACGAGATGCGTGTAAAACTCAAATATGTAGCATAAGCGATCGTAAGGAAAAGTAATAATGTCGTGGATACTATACAATACTGTACGTTAAAAATGTATGTGACATGGTGACCGCCATATTTCCGGTCACAAGTGACATCTGGGGTTGAAAGTCAATACCAAGAGAGATGTTGACCTAAGGTACCCGTGTGCCAAATTTGGTTTGAATATGTCAAGTAGAACAAAAGTTATAGTGTTTACAGACAGACAGACAGACTTGATTGTGATCTCAAAAACTTACTAGCTACGCTTACGTAAGTTAATAAAACTTGTGGAAGTTTGCAAAGGAGGTCTCCTTAATTAAAAATATTATGACATGGTGACCGCCATATTTCCGGTCACAAGTGACATCTGGGGTTGAAATTCAATACCAAGAGAGATGTTGACCTAAGGTACCCGTGTGCCAAATTTGGTTCGAATATGTCACGTAGAACAAAAGTTTAGAACGAGAAAAGAACAGTAGTGTTTACAGACAGACCGACAGACAGACATGATTGTGATCTCAAAAACTTACTAGCTACGCTTATGTAAGTTAATAATGCATAAATTTGAAAGTCAGTAAATAACGTGTTCATTAAAAATGTTTGATGTATTTGATAGCCATTGTAAAAGAACAACCAAAGGTTTACGAACAAACTTAAATCAAAACCCGACAAAGGTTATAATGGAGTAAAAATAAAAATCCTTTGCTGGTTTCGCCACTTTTTGTGTTTGGTTAGGAACGGCGAATAATATTCTGGGAAGTGGGGATTCTAAAATTAGAAAAGCGTACAATCCAAAACTGAAATGAAACTGGAAGAAAATGAGGAAAACCGTTTCATTTTATTGTATAGTAAAATTGTTGTTCTGTAGCAAAAATAGAACCAAAGAACCATACACTTTATCCAATACCTGCAAATACACAATATTTACCTGCATTTTTTCCCAAGTGGTATTTTTGCACTAGTAGGAAAGGCGATATAATTTGCTATTAAAAAATTCTATACAAAAAGTGGTAAGTAGTTTGGCACTTTTCTTGACGATTTCCCCTATATTTTGGGCTTGATTCCTTCACACACGGTGAAAAAACGTGAACATATTACGAAAATCCTAAAGTGTCCTCCTACAAAATCGAAATGGCAAGTGGGGCGAGCGTACAGCACACAAGACTGGAATAAATGATCATATCAAGAGAATAGAATATTTGAAAAGAACAAAGCATATTAGCTTGCCGTTGTCGTTGTTCGTTTTAAAAAAATTGAAAGAGCTACTATACTACCGAATGCCAGTTATATATATTTCTATTTTATGCCGTAGTCAATCGTTCTCTGATACAATCGGATTGAAGCAATACCGACAGAACAGGTTCCTAAATGAACCCAAGCCTGCTTTGAAAAGTGCTGATGGTGACTTGTGATTGACGTTATTATGATGGATTAGCGTTCACGGTAGATGAGCATAAGGCATACATTCTCGACATTTCCACGTTTGTTATTTTCCCTACCTTTTTCCACGGCGCCTTCTCAACTATATAAAAATAGTCGTCATGTATCTGTATCATACCCAGGTTGAATCCGTTCGCTCTGGTATTTTTCCCTTTCAAGCTCCATTGTAATGCGGAATAATATCAGTGTCGTTGCCTTGAGATGTCGTGTCGATTTTTGATTCCATTGGTTCTCATTCATACGCTTTCCATCTAATCCGTCCACGGTTCTTTTGTTCTTGTACCTATTCATTTCAGTTGTTGAATCGAGTTAAAGTTACGTTTCTCGGAATCATAGTACGTGTTCGTGTTACCTTACCTGTTCTTCCTCCCACTCACTAGTGCATTGTTATGCAGGGCTTCAATATATCCACAATTATTTACATTCCTCAAATAATGAACATCAAAAATTTCAAGAAATTAAACTTCGTATATATTTTAGGTTTTTAGTGCACATGGGTTTACAAATACAAAAGCAAGCCAATTAACTACGGGTACTACCGTGTTCAAAAACAATACAAATAAAATACGAAAATAAACGACGCCGTTTGTATTTTTGTTTAGTATCAAAGAAATGTAATTATCCACGATTTTAGTTTATCTCACTTTTAGAAGCAAGCGTAACATTTGTGTATTTTCTCCTGGCAGTCTTGATAATCAATGTCTGATTGTGAGACTGCAAAGTAAATTCTATCGCATTGATCCGATGCTATGATAAAGCAGGCGTTTACGTGATTAGCTTGCTGAGAGTCCAGCACATATTCTTTGATAGGTCAACAAAGTGTAAGGCTATGTAGGACACAGAGAAATATCTCCAGAGGAGAAAGGCAAAAATAAAAGCCAATTTCAATTGGAAATTATAAACGTTTCGTTCTTGTACCCTCCCCTTAGACACACTTCACCAGAACATGAAAGTGAGTGATATCAATATCATTTACCAAAAAACCGTAACGCCAGCAGAAGTGCTGCAATATTCTGCTTATCAAAAAAATGCCTACATGCATTCAACAGTGTCAAATGACACTCTGACTTTCCTTTTCCTCGAAAAGCATTCTTCTTTTCCACCGCTATGTATGGGAATTATGGAACAACAGACACATACATACTGGTATTATTCGATATAAAACTCAAATCGTTTTCTCTCCCTTAGTCTCTGTTCATCGACGTTGCTTATGTTATGCTCTACAATATGTTTTATTCATTCCAAGCGTAGTCTACCCCTTCATCCTTCTATTCAACGCGGAGTTGAAAGGAACAGCGAAAGCCTCATTGTATTTTCTACGCTACACAGCATTACAAATACAAGACACATGAATGTAACAGCATGTACCTGAAATATTCTCTGCAAGATGTAACCAGTGGTAAATGTACATATGTCGCTGCTGTATATCTAGTGAGACCTGTCGCTCAAATGTAACAATGAGAAGCTATATTTATTTATTATCATATTTCTGGAAAGACCTTGAAAATGCTGCATGAACACAAGGCATTCGAAAAATTATGAGCATATTTGTAAATACATTAACTTCATAACAATGGCAGGGGGTAGAATGGTCGAATGGGGGAAAATAAGAGACGCTCTACACATACATAATGCGCTTCACTAACAACACCTTCATTTTGTTCCCAGCAAGGAAGCCTTTCGTGAATTGAGACGGAGAGAGAAAGACATTACCAGGTAAAATGTCCCTTCCGCTGCACTTTGCGGGCGATGTGATGCCAAACTCGTATTACCATCACAATTGAGCCCCACGGTGAAACAACTAAGCCCTCTGCTTTCCCTGTATAGTAGTGTGAGGCTTATCCGATCCAATTCCAATGTTTGGTTGGAGCTCATGTGGACCCCACATTTTCTCATCTCCCCCTACCATTCCTTGCATTCTTCATTTATTGGTGACGATAATCATGATACGAGGTCGTATAACTTGGGCTTTTATATGCATAATATATAATATCATGTCGTGTCAACATGAAACATTTTTCTTGTTTATTTATACATACCTACCAGGGCATACAGAGCATCCATTTTGCACACGATGAATTATGAATGTATGTATGTAAATAAAGCCGTGATGTGGGCCTCTACTATAACATCAGGAGACTGCTGTGTTTTTGTGATTACGTAGTACATTATAGAGTGGAAGAGGAAGGCTAAAAAAGAAAATATTTTAGGTGGTGTACAGTGTTATCCTCTTGGTCCCACTTTTGCTAAATAACTTTCACCGCCAAAACGTGTGTGGTTCGTGCCTACCCCACACCTGTCACTTCCTTTTTGAAAACGAGCAAGCAAACCTAAAAAATAACTTCTGGAGCGGGTTGTCCGTGCGCGTACCACGTAGCTAAATAGATACATACCTCTGTATTGGGTAAAAGCAACTAAAGGG